>JAFVLL020029266.1:0-10690 GCA_021397915.2 Tor tambroides | reverse complement strand
CTCTTGTGATATCCTGTAGCTGATCTTAAATCAAGTCAGTTTTCTTACTGTCTGTCTGTCTGTACTTGTGACGCTCTGTGTCTGATATTATGGTCATCCAGGATCAACTCTTCAGCTGGTCCTGTAGTCCCGGGACAGTTTTCCTCTGAGCTGGCCACAGGCTCTGCTAACAAGAAAAAAAGCTTGTCCTTCAGAATGCTACGGATGATGTTATTTAACCCTAAAAGGGGCAACCTGAAGGGGTATTTGAGAAGCTGTGGGGAGAAGCAGTGAAAAGCTTTTGTTGCTTGTGTTTAAGAAAATCAAATCAGGGGGCTGTTTCATAAAAGATTCTAAGAAAAGCAGGGATTAAAGTCCAAAACCTGACTAGAAATAACCTAACAAATCAATCGGGACTAAAGCGGTTTTATAAACGACAATTTAAGCTCACACAATCTCACTAATTTGATCCAGGTTTAGTGAGGCAAGATAATTTGATGTGCACGCTTATTCTTAATGTCGATCGATAAACCATGGCAAACAGTGAATATATCTGTGCTGTTTGAAGCATTTGAGATGTTGTGTTTTCCTCAGTGCATAACTGACATGTCACAGGTATATTCTTCATCAGTCAATATTAGAAAGTCATGCAAATATATCCATTTTGCTGTCAGGAGTGTGCGAGTGAACGAGCGCTGCTGCGTGCTAAACATAATAATTCCGAGTAAAATATACATTTTGCTAAAATATTTGTTGTTGGATATTAAATGTGACACGTAGAATTTTAATCCTACATATGTGTATTTTCATGATAGCAGTGACTGTAAATCAAATGTAAAGTGGCTATACAGCCCTAATTACTAGCTCAGATGAGTTCATGTGTGTTCCTCGTATCAGTTAAAATGTTGTCTGTTTTCTGTTATTTATTTTCAGTGATTTTAACTTTTAATTTTGTGTTTTTAATGCTTTACAGAGCATTTTCAGATTGTAATGTTTTAATGTTCTATAAAAAGTACAGCTGTCATAAAACCTGAGAGAAAGGCTGCATGGCTACAAACTGCTGATCAACTGAATGCACAAGTAGCAACTATGTTACAATGTTTCTTAAAAAAAGGTCATTAAATTTTGGGCACAATACATTAAATACAGTCGGTTGTAGCCTAGGCCTATATTTTTATTTATTTGATTTATTTTAAGCTGCATTTTCTGTATAGTTTTATTTTTGGACTAATAATAAAGTCAACTAATTGTATGTGAGAGTATATCGATGCGTCAGTGTTAGAGGAGCTCAGCTTAGCCTGCTCCTGACCAGGTTAGTTTCCCAGCATAAGTTGCCACAGTGACTGAGCTTGAGCCATCCCTGCAAACAAGCCCGCACTGGCCCTTTACGGGCTGCCAGCGCAGGGCCCCTGAGAATTTGCTCATTGGCAAAACATTGGGCCCTTAGCACTGGCAGCCCTCACTTAGCCTCCAGGAAGCCTTAGCGCTGTTTTATTGAAAATAATAAAGTTTGAAGTCACTGTTATGGAGGTAAGCGCTTGCTTTAGTTGGGTTCCTGACCCTTGACTTTTTAACTTTAATGAAATTTTGTTCTGCTTTAATATTTTGAGAATTAAGCCGTTATGCAGAAATTATTTGGATGGGATCATGTAGACTCACACAGAGATATCAAGATTCAGCATATGAACCTCAACAATGGTGACAATCAACAAAATATTCAGATCAACTCTGAACATTACAAAACAAGCTTTTTGTTGATTGTCACCATTGTTGAGGTTCATATGCTGATTCTTGATATCTGTGCGAGTCTACGTGATCCTGTGCAAATAATTTCTGCTTAATGACTTAAAGACATTCAAATTATTAAAGCTGGACACAATTTCATGCAGTGGTATTCTAGGGCTACTATAAAGTGAAATTAAACCTCAGAGATCAGCCTCTGGATGAGATCAGTGAACCAGGACACTACATGATGACTGAATCATCAGTACATAACCATCATATCTAATCAGTTTGTCTTCTCACAACTTTTACTATGACAAACATACTTCAGAAACACACAGTTATAGCAGACAGAGAAACAAAGTTAAGTCGTCAAGGGTCAAGAGCCCAACTAAAGTAAGCGCTTACCTCCATAATGGTGACTTCAAACTTTATTATTTTCAATAAAACAGCGCTTAAGCTTCCTGGAGACAAAGTGAGGGCTGCCCGTGCAGGGTCAGTGCTAAGGGCCCAACGTTTTGCCAATGAGCAAATTCTCAGGGGCTTGTTTGCAGGGATGGTAAATTTGCTGTCTGAAACCAAATCAAGTGACAATAAGCCAGACAAACTGAAATAAGCCTGGCTGAAACAGCCCCCAGGCCCTATAATCCCTGCAGGAGCTCACCTGTGTGAGTGTGAGTGTGTGTGTTTGCAGCAGATGAGCTGCTGATGGTGCTCAGTATCTGCTGGAACTGCTCCTGTGTCAGACACACCACGCTCTCTCTCTGCTGCGCGACAGAGTCGTTCCTGCTGCTGTCCGACTGGACTCTCACAGCCTCGCTGGACCTGCGCTTGGGTCCGCCTGTGCTGCTCTGCCCAACACAACTGACAGCTGCTGTGTTTTTGCTTCTTTTTTCCTTTTCGGCTCTGTCTGGTTGAGGAGGACATTGTTTGGAGTTGATGATTTTGTGTGTTTTACTCCTTGGAGGAATCTGAGTACAAAGAATACAGATCACGCACAAGTAACACGCAGTTCAAAACAACATACATGTTCGATAACTTCTAGAATGTGCGTGTTAAATTGAACACATTTACACAGACTGAGCTCATTGACTTATTTTTTAAACACAAAAAGGCTGCATAGATGTTTACTTACCCGACAAGAGCCTTTCTTATCAGAAGACTTTGATTCAGCACCTGTATAAGATGAGATACACTCTTAGTCATATGTCTATGTCATAAGCACATGGAGCACAAAAGCAGTCATAAGTAGCACAGGTATATTTGTAGCAATAGCCAACAATACATTGTATGGGTCAAAATGATAGATTTTTCCTTTATGCCAAAAATCATTAGGATATTAAGTAAAGATCATGTTCCATGAAGATATTTTGTACATTTCCTACCATAAATATATCAAAACTTCATTTTTGATTAGTTATATGCATTGCTAAGAACTTCATTTGGACAACTTTAAAGAAGATTTTCTCAATATTTTGATTTTTTCCACCCTCAGATTCCAGATTTTCAAATAGTTGTATCTCGGCCAAATATTGTCCTATCCTAACAAACCATACATCAACGGAAAGCTTATTTATTCAGCTTTCAGATGATTTATAAATCTCAATTTCTCAATTTGTGCTCCAGGGTCACATATGAGTAATAGTGAATATGCAGTGTTCATAAAACACAAACAGTAGGCAAAAAATGCCTTTAATGCCAACTACTTCCACTGAGACTCTGAAGTGTGCGCATACAGCAAAACTGACATAAATGACATTCAATGAAGCGATGTAGTTCATGTTCTTACCATATTTAGCCAACACAAGCCTGGGCTTGCCATTCTCCAGCTCAAACAACAAGCCATCACTGCAAAACAAATCAACACACCTGATAACAAGTACAGTGTTAAAACCATGGCATTTTTAATTACTATGATTAATGAAATCATTCACTGCTTAGGGTTTAATAACAAAGTGCCAGTGTACACTATATACCACACTGTATCTTACTGCAAAGGTCAGTCTAAAATAAACAGCTCAGGGTGAATGTTTCAGATGAATCTACATGCATAACAAAACACTGCGTCCTTTAATCATCCGCATTTACGAACCACTAAAGCAGCGTAAAGCGCGCTGTCAGTTCAGTGTGACAAACTACTGCAAAACGTGAAGAGAGCAGCATATTGTAATTAAAAATCCTGATTAGTCAGGTAATATATCACTCACCCCAGATTCTTCATCATTTTAAGCCCGCAATGTTTTGACGCCTGTGCGTTCTGTTGCTGCTCGCGACCAGTAAGCGCTCCTCTGATTGGCTGAGAGGCGGAGTCTCTTCATCTATGGCCCAACAGCACGGCAGCAAACAGCGGGACGCGCTTTAGCGCCTCTTCCGGTGGAGTGCGGAAGTGCGACTGTGTGCCCAGACTGACGATTTTTGACAAGATTGTTAGTGTTTTCAGCTGAAAGGAAAATAAAAAAAATAAATAAAATAACACATATATATATATATATATATATATATATATATATATATATTTTTTTTTTCCCCTATTTTCTTATTTTGTTTTCCTATGTATTTGACTGTATAAGGACCAGTATAAGCACCATTCACAGTTTTCACTTTTTCACGTTTAATGTCTTTTCCCAGTTTACCTATATATGTGTATATGTATATATATATATATATATATATATATATATATATACATATACACATATATAGGTAAACTGGGAAAAGACATTAAATTTTAACCTAAAATGTATATGTGAGGGAGAGAAACTAATGTCAATGAACACACTCAAATAGTTGACAGAGAAATATGAATATGCATTTTATTGTAAAATGTTTCTTTATTTTTTATTTTAATGTTAATTTGTTGCATTTAGGATTTTTTTTAATGCATGTTAGCATTTGCATTAGTTTTTGTTCGTATGCAGCTAAGATGCAAATGTTTATTCCACCGAAGAACTCTTTCACCAGAGGAGGAACCAAGTCATTCCTTTCAAGTCACAAGCAAGTCTCAAGTCAAATCCCAAGTCCTCAAAGAGTTAAAGTTAATGAGATAATTAAGTGACTAATTAAATGATGATTGAGCATTAGTGATGAACACCTGCTGTTATTGAGAATTACAGAGGATCAGATGTTGATGTTTTATTGGTTAAAATGATGCCACCATCATGGAGGTCAGTGTTTGCTTTAGTTGGGTTCTTGACCCTTACGTGTTAGATCTCTCTCTGTAGCAATGCGTGTGGTGTTGTAAAGCAGAGAGATCAGTTCTCTACAGTGAACAGCTATTACCTGTTTTTATATGATGAGATAATCATCAGGCGCTGGCCTGATTACATCCAAAATAACTTTTTTTTACATATATATACATATTTAGATTTTGAATAATCAACTACAGCATGCAAAGAAAGCATTGCTCTAATAGTTATGAATTAATTTGAGCTACTGTATGTAATGCATATCAATATTTGAACTCTTGTATCAGCTGCATATGATAAACATATGACATGACATTTTTACTTTCTGACCCCTGGATTGTCCACCTCTGATGTTTTGGTATGTAGATCGAAAACAAAGGTGTAGAATTTACTTTAAAACCATTTTTCTCTCAGAAATTGTTGGTAAATACAAATGATTACAAAGAAACAGCAAGTAACATTTTTTTAAATTATTATTTTTTTATATTTTGAAGAAGATAGACTGAAACTGTTTTTTTTTGTAAAACACAATTTTTACAGTGTACAATTATATAAAACATATAAAACTGAAAACATTACAATAAGACAGATGCCAATAAGAATAATATCAAAACTGAAATTTTAACAAACCCGGCAAAAAAAATAATCTGAGAAAGAATTCTGCTAAAAAAGTATAATATGTGTAAGAGCAAAAACACCCCAATTAATGCCTGCAGGACAGATTTAGAACTAGATAACTAAAATTCAAGAAAATCAAAAAAGCATGTTATGTAATTGAGAAGGTATATTTTGATCTGAGTGCTGACCTCATGAATTCAAATAAATCAAGCTGACCACTAGAAGAAAAGCTCAGCTTTTCAGATTATTAAAACATAAAAAATTATATCTTTGCTTAGTAATATGTGCCCTTAAGGAAGTAAGTACATTTTTAGAGTGTATTTTTATATAGATTTGTATTAGAGAAACAATGCATTGTTTAACTTCTACATATGACTCAGATGATTGTTAGTAATTTATTCTGTAAATGTGTGTGTGTAACAGGTGAAGAGTGACTCCTGACAGCTGTTTCTCTGAGGATCTGTCAGTATCAGCAGAGGGCAGTGCATGATGATGCTCAGACTCGTAGTCTCTTATATTACTACAATATCTTTCAGGCGCCTGCACTCAGTGTGTGTTTCAGCCAGAAAAAGGCTTTAAATGCGGGTTAACGCACTAGCTGGTCGGATAGATTAACTAGTTAGAGATCGCACCTTTATTTGATCAGAAAGAAAATAATAGAAGAAAGACAGGCCAGGTTAGATGAGAAAGAGTCCCTCAGATATCATAGCAATTCTCTGTTAGTGACAGATGAAGCAGGGTTTGATAAAGTAAAAGGCAAAAGGGGCAAATCGATATTATTTTAATGATTTTATTGGCTAGATTAAAAGCGTTATTTTCTCAGGATTAGCTGTTAGAGCTGTACCGGACGAGATCATAACCGCTTATATCTGGCGATTTATTTAGCATTTAAATTGATAATAATCCTAAATAATACAGAAGATGTGTTCTCAGCTCCTTATGTTTATTATTTTTTAAATCTGGTGATATTTTTAAAGCAGATTTGTAAGATCTGCTGTTTGTGTGTGTGTGGGTTAGCATCAGCCTTAGCATCCACATACTAGACGTGTAACTTAAAAGAGATTTAGCAGCTCAAAGAGTAAAATAGCATTAATTGAAATCTTAACATTATCTTTTATTGCTTTGAAGTACTGAGGGTCTGTGGACAGTGCAGTTAAATCATATTAAATCTGCTCTGCTGAACACATCTGAAGACATTAGCCGGCGAGCTAACACGAAGGACATCAGGAGAAGGATTTCACATCAAAACATTTACTTATTTATTTACTCATTTATTAATAACGAAATATATCAAATCGTCGTGAAAGAAGGAAGAGGCATCTAAATAAGAAGGCTTTCCTTGAGGAGGAATTGACGTCAGGTATGTACATAAATGACCTTTTTTCCTATAAAGTCTGTTTTAATAATTATTGTTGTTGATTTTTGAGTGGATACATGTGACGTAATGACTGATTAGCACATGAATGATGGTGTTATTACATGATGAATTATGGTAAAGGAAGGTCACTTGTATAATAACGTGCTGGTTTTGAGTTTATTTTTGGACATATTGTTATTTCCTGTGATTATATACCATCCTTATGTCTGTAATAGGTGAGTAGCTTGATGATGGGCATATGAGCACTGGATTATTACATAAGTCTCACATTGGAGTAGAAACGTGACTCCATGGTTTGTGTGTATGTTTATATGTGCATCAGTGTTGTGCTTTCATGTTTATCTCAAATATTGTGTCAAGCACATGAGCTGGAATTTGCTTCATCGTTCATTGCCTTGATTAATGGTAGCTATTTTGAGAGCATTACCTTGGAGATGTTTGTTTTGATTTTTTGGGGGGTTTTACATTTCAGTGTGAGACTGAATGTTTGATTGAGGATTTATTTAGCTTCAGACTGGGTTTACAGGTGAAGGATGCTGATGTTGGCTAAAGCTGAGAAGAAACCTGCATTGTTGTTTTAACTGAAACAACCATCCTGTTTTTTTTTTGTCCGTCCTGGACACTCAAACGTTACGTAATAGCGTCCCCTGATTAATTAGACACAAATTTACATGTCGCTAAGAGATAGCGTTGTTAATCTGAGCTAGGGATGTAAGGATAGCACTAATCTAGTAGTTGGTACTGATACCACCAGAAGTACAGGATACTTGATACTTAAGCCGTTACCATGGTATAAAAAAGAACAATAATACTTAAACATTACCTCCTTTATTTAAACCTCTTAACATTACAAAAACACAACATTAGTGGCACATTCAAATAATAAATAAAATGAAAGAGTTTAGCACAGTGTCGTCGTCTCTACATTTCAGTAGTTGTTACCAATACCAGTACCAGATCCCAAGGTTCGGTACCAATTTTGGAAAAATATTGTAATACAATTAATAATTATAAGTAAATACATTAAACCATTATGTAGCCTTCAAATATTTTTCAGTTATGTAAACATTGTATGAAAAATCTCAAATGAAAGTAATAAAATAACAAGCACCCCTTACAAAAATTAACCATGGTTTTACTACAAATAAAACCCAAAAAACCATGATTACTATAGTTAAACTATGGCAACCACAAATTAACAATGGTTCTGATACACTAACTAGGGATGCACCGATATGGCAATTCTGCACCGATAATTCTTTATAAATGAAAGCCGATAACCGATATGTTGGCCGATAAATCTAAATCCGAATTTTTATATAATTTATGAGAGCCTGATTACAAAAAAGTCTCACCATTAAAAGCTTCAACATAAATCAAACATAAAGCAGCCTTACAAATAAATAAAACAATACTTAAATAATGCAAACACGTCACTGGACAACATTACTTAACGTTACATATAAAAAAAAATAAAAAAAATAAAAAATCATGTGCCATGGATAAATTAAACGGAATAGCCTCCGCACCGACAATTAAATTATTTTAATTAAACCATATTGTTGATGAAAATAATAAGATAAAAATAAAAGTGGTGGTTATTATTATTAATATATCAATGATTTTGAAAAAGAAGTATGTTAAATTAATACCACTGTTTCAAATAGCAGCATGCAGTTTTAGCTGTGTGTGTTGCTGAAGAGCTGAATGAACACCAGTAAACTGAAGCACTTATTATTTATACAACATAAACATAATATTATAACTTATATATGCACAAAAAGACGCAAATACGCACGTGATCTTGAACTAAATTACGTGCTAATAAGATGTGACGCGCTCTTGGCTCTTCCCGCAACAACGTGCTTAAACACGACAAATTACAATGAATCTCTTGTTTACATCGTGTTTATACTTTGTTGGTTATTGCTAAAATCTGATTGGCCATTATATTTACATTTAGTCATTTAGCAGACGCTTTTATCTTACCAATGAAGACAATGCAAAATCAAAATCAACAAAAGCGCAATGATATGCAAGTGCATTCACACGCTCAACAAACATATGTGACTGGCTACAATGCTCAGCGCTGCAAAAACACATTGTAAAGTGAAACCTTTGGTGCTCTTCACAGACACTCACACAAATACAGGAGCGTTTGAACAGTAGTACTCGGTACCACCGCTACTGTGGAAAGGCTGGTATCCTTACATGTTTAGAATTTAAGTTTTGACTTGATAGCGAAGCACTGGTACTTTTGTCAGCACTGATCAGAGCTACATAGTGACCATAGGATGTCCACAGCTGCTGCTAACCCTGGCAATGTCAGATGAACATTTAAAAGCAACGAAACAAGCCGGTTTCTGGAATAAACGATCCTTGGTGCTGCATTATTGATACTTTACGAGCCAATCAGTCAAATATCTAGAAATCTGATATACGAGGAGTGTAAAATTCTAACCCTTCATGTCATGACTTGGCCTTCACCTGTAAGCTGAGATGTTCGTTCGTTAGTTCGTCTGAGAGGATTTTTATTCATTAAGCTCTTCCTGGAATGTCTGATGGCATTTCAGTTGTTTTCAAGCTGCTAGACGTGTTTAGTTGATTTAATAGCTGCATTCTGTTGCTCATTTTCATTTGTTTTGATGAGCTGAGATAGTTTATATTTCTTTTCTTTTTTTCACAGTGCTTTTAGAGTTGTCAGTGGAACAGTAAGTCTTTCACAGTTTTAGATGGTTTCCACCAGCATGCTTTTCAACTAATAATTTTTATTTGTATTTTTTTCTGTTGATGTAATTAGAGATGAAAACCTAAATTTAAAATGATGCTGCTTTGGTTCTGATAAGTTTGCATCAGCTCTTTGCATTGCAAATGTACGGCTTGTGGAGCACATGGATATGAGGTCTGGATGTGTGCTGGTAAGGACAGGCAGTGTGACTAAATCTCATCTCACAGTACGAGTAATTTTATCACAATAACAGCATACATCTTGATGCAGTCATTTTGGAAGTTCAGTGA
The DNA here is from genome assembly GCA_021397915.2 of Tor tambroides. NCBI lineage: Eukaryota > Metazoa > Chordata > Actinopteri > Cypriniformes > Cyprinidae > Tor > Tor tambroides. The sequence goes on along the minus strand of JAFVLL020029266.1, from coordinate 790 downwards.
AAAATGGTAACTGCTAGTAAACAGCATGTGTGACGCTTCAGGACGTGTTTGAGGAAGGGGCGGGTCAGATGTACTTTTGAGACGGTGTAAAGGCCAGTTCACAGCGCACCCACCGACACATGCAGACCAACACCGACAGCTGACTGAGCACAGTCACTCCTCAGTCACTCCAAGACCCCACAAACAGAGATTCAACATGGAAAAAAACAAGTGCCACAATGAACGTGTCTGTTGCCGTCTGTCAGTGCAGTGTGAATTGGCCTTAAAACCAGAACAGTGCTTTCGCCTTGTTGTTTCTTGTTTAGAAAGACAAGTATTTATCCTCTTCCTTATGTGCATGCTGTAAAAAGATCTAAACAAAAAAAGTTTGATATCCTCTTGAAAAATCTTGCTTTGTAAAATAAAAAGCATTTTATTAATGTGTTATTGCAGTTCATGAAATGTGACCCTGGAGCACAAAAGCAGTCATAAGTAGCACAGGTATATTTGTAGCAATAGCCAACAATACATTGTATGGGTCAAAATTATAAATTTTTCCTTTATGCCAAAAATCATTAGGATATTAAGTAAAGATCATGTTCCATGAAGATATTTTGTAAATTTCCTACCGTAATATATCAAAACTTAATTTTTTATCAGTAATATGCATTGCTAAGAACTTCATTTGGACAACTTTAAAGGTGATTTTCTCAGTTTTTTGATTTTTTTGCACCCTCAGATTCCAGATTTTCAAATAGTTGTATCTCAGCCAAATATTGTCCAATCCTAACAAACCATACATCAATGGAAA
>JAFVLL020029265.1:0-11674 GCA_021397915.2 Tor tambroides | reverse complement strand
TATGTATATGTAAAATGTTTGAATACATATATATGACATACCCATAATCTCTCTCTGTCTCTATCCTCCTATCACAGTACCAGCACAGGGAGAGATACAAACCACAATGAGCCTAATCTGTGACATAATGTTGTATAAAGTTAAGAAACTAAATGTGATTTAAAATACATAGAAGTAACATGTAGTGCAAAAAAAAGAGAAAAAAACCCTCAAAAAAATAAACATGAACTTTAAACCCCACCCCCATCCGAATATCTGACTGCAACCCTGGGCCAGACCTCTCCCTCCCTTACGTCCCCACCCTTCAACCCCAACCCCATCTCTGCATGCGCCACGGAGTCTTGTTGCGCTGCCTTTTTCCCATTCTAGCTTGTACTATCCCCATACTTCCCTCCCTCTGTGATGTCACAGTAGCAGTGTGGAGAGTTGTGGGCATGGCTTAGAATGTGAGATGGGCGGGGTCAACCAAATAATAGGACTACCCACCAGCTTGCTGCTTCAATGACATCACAGCTGCCAATAGCAGAATGCAAGAGCAATGCAAGTATGTGGCATGCCTCTGTACCTGGTTTGTGCGTACGGTGCCTGCCCTGGAAAAGAAGTATATTTAAAACTATGTAAAACAAGCTTCTTTTTTTAACTGAACATATAACAAATATGTGTGTTTCATTGTTCAAAGAAATTGTTGTTGCATGAAACGTCTTTGAAAGAAAAATGAGCAAGAAAATACCATCTTTCACATGGCAAGTCTTAAAAGTGGAGCTGTTTCTTTTGATATTTCTATGTCATTTCAGTTCAATCTAAAAATCTTACTGTCATCTTTTAGGATATTGTGAGATGTCCTTTTCTAGCAAGAAGGCCTTGAAAATTATTTATCTGAATGCGCCGTTTTGATTACAGTTCAGTTACGTGACACTTCTCACTTTACTTGTGAGGACGTCCCTATTTTAGTCATGTGGGCTGAAACGCATAAGGCACCAAGAAAGCGATTCACTAGACGCAGCTTTGGCAATTGCGTGTGCCAGTCAAATTAGACATAGCATTCACCTGTCTCCCTTAAAACTGACTCATTAAGTGGCCAGTTAAGCTGTGTTTGAATGCACTTAACATCCTTAAGAAGAAAGGTTGGGCTGATTAAATCCATGATGGGATATTTAAACTATCAACATAAAAGGCAGGCTACAGATCGCTTACCTGAGATCTTGTGAAACATTTGCGCTAAACTGTGAAAGGCCAAAACAATCCACAAATAATCCAACACATAAATGGAATACAGTATGAGTATATATAAGTAGCATGTCTTACTCAATCCAACATTTAGGAATCAGTATCAGATCAACTGGAAAAACACACAGATGTCTTAATGGGATTTACCATAGTGCTGGCAGATGTGAATGTACACGGCAATCAGCAATGTATTGCGTATTTTGAAGATCAGATTCGAACAGTGTTTGATGTTCTTGAGGTCTTTTGCTATGAGTGTTCTTATTCTGTAGTGCAACTGCCTTGAAAATCCTTATTTTATTATTCTGAATGCAGTTAGCATGAGATTGGAGATTTCATGTATAAGGTGCATGTATCGTTGCAAGATTGAAGAGAGCCTTATTGTAATGCTAAAATTGCAAGCAAGTGCAAGAACACCATGATCAATGCTTGTGTTTAACTAACCTGTTGACCAATCCCTGATCATGCCGCTAGTTTGCACATGCTAAAGGCTCAATTAAATTGGATTTATGTATACAGTTAGTGTGTCATATGTGGGTTTAGATTGGTGACTTGATTGGGTAGTGAATGTCTCTGAAAGTTGGAGCAGTGCTCAAGAGAGCGGCCGCAAGGATAAGAAGCTGGGGTTTTACTCAAGTCTTAAAAAAAAAAGAAAAAGAAAAAAAAAACAACAACAAAGAAATAAAGTGCATTCTTTGTATATACATTTCTAGTGTTAGTTCGAAAGAACAGTTGATGATAAGGCATTCAGATTGACCTTGGTAACCTGCATGAAAGAGATGGCTGCTAAGAATGTTTCACTTAACAGAGGAGAAGGGTGTCAGGGAAAATCCACAATGGTAGATGGTCTTGCTTCATCACTGTCACCCTTTAGGTGATCCATGGAACAAGCCAAGGCACCAAAGTGTGGAGCTGATCCCTTCTCCCTTCATTTTCTAGGTTGAAAGCACTTCCTTAGTTGTGGCTTCAAGTGGCAAGGAGGTAGTGGCACTTGTAGCACAATTGTATGATTATTTTCTTTTTTTAAATAAAGGTTTGTCTCATATGCTTATCTATGATCCACTACAATGTATTAACAGTATTTTTTTTTAAAAAAAGTTAAATTTGCCAAAGTTGAGATGTTTGCTGTATTTCATTCTTTTGCCGTTTGTCTTTAAGATGTTGCCACAACTCATCTTTTTTAAATTAATTTGGAAATCAAGCCTATGTGCCATTTTATCAAGCAATAATACAAAATATCACAGTTGAAAAAAACAAAAACATAAGAACATGATCCATGAGATTATAAAAATGTTAAAATGCTGCACTGATGTTCAATCCCTCATACTTTACTGGTGACAGTCGCTAAGATGTTATTAGTATTGGCACAGCAACATCACCACGGGCAAGCCAAGGCCTGACAAAGTGTGAATGTGAATTTTATTTTTTATATTTCATTATGTTTCATTATGTTTTATATTTCCTTAATTCTAATTACAACTAACATGTTTACTTGCATCTTGAATTCTTCTGTTTACGGTGGATTTTTATGTTGTACTGATATGAAGCCTGCAAAACAAAGTGAAAAACCTTTGTGACTGGGTGATGTCATGGGCCTCTGAAAGTTGCATCAAGCTCTGAACCATGATTGGTCAGTCTCAAATATCCACTGTCTCCTGATTCACGAGGAGTGCAGTCTCCAACAATCTGTGACAGTTATCAGAGAAATCAACACCATACAACCAGTTTTACAAGTGGCGCAATACGCACAGGTTCATATTGACAAAGCTTTTATGATTTTTCTTGAAAACAAAAACAAACAATTAACCTTTTTTATTAACATTTTAATATATGTAAAGTTGTAAAGTGTAATTTACTGTAAATAGCATTTGGGGATATTTTATGATCATTTTGTAACAAACTATATGAATATAACTAAGATGTTTACAAAAAATAAAAAAACAACAACACACTTTGGGAAACAACTGCAAACTGAGTCACAATCCTAACTATACAATCAGCTTACGTTTGTGCCAGTCAGAGCAAAAGCAACTTTCAGAGACCCTGCATCCTCTCAGCACTTATTATGGGCTTTTAGAAACATTGCAAAGTGCTGGTGGGTTACTATTTGTTGTAAATTACTGCTAATTTACGGGTAAATCCCTGGAAATATTTTGGAAATGTATGGCACTTAAAAGATAATTTCACAAGTTGGCAGTAACACTTTTTCTTTGCTTTAGAAATGCTCATGTTTACATTTTCTGGTGTAAGTTGGCATTAGTTGCCCCATTTATGTCAGCGTGGTCACATTTCAGTCATTGGCTGCCTGTTACTATAGAAACAAGCCCACACAAAGCACAGCAGGGAAATGATATGTAGCCATACATGGGGGCGGGGTCAGGAGACACAAATGGGGCTGGGTCTCGTATGATAATGAGGGCTGGGTAGAATGGAGTTTAGGGAAAGCAAACAAGGAGGTTTGAGATTTTCAGCATGGTAAATCTGACCTTGCTTCACCTGTTTGGTCGCAGTGATCACCTGGTTCTTTGAGTCTGAAATCATTGTACTGCCTGAGTTTTCTTTGAAGTTTTTTTTTAAACTGCTGTTTAAGTTCCCCCCTTTTCTTTCATTTCCTCAATACACAGGAACTTTGTAAAGATGTAAAGAAAAGTTTTCCTGATTTATGAAAGAAAAGGATGTACATACTGTATCAATTAAAGGAACGATTCATAAAGCTTGTACACGTGTGTCTGAACCAGTTTTAAAAGCAACGAATACACACACATCAAGGACATTCATAAGTTACAAACTAGTTCGAAAAAATTACCTCTTCTTATGGCAATATAGTTGGAAATGCTATCGACAGTAGTGGCCTTTGAAGAGACCTTTGGTTTCAGCAAGTCAAACTTTGGGCCTGTTTACACCTGGTCACTTCATGTATTTTCTCTGATTGGACAGCTATCCGATTGTGAAAAGACCAGGTGTAAATGCCCTCTGAAACGCTTTCGAGATGGATTTAAATCTGATCACTCAGACCACTTTGGGCCTGTTTGCACCTGGTCACTTAATTTGTTTTCGCTGATCGGATATCTATCTGATTTGTTAAAACGTTTCCATTTACACATAAATGTGTCTTTGCAAAACGGATATAAATTCGATCTTCAATTCCCACCCTATATGCAAATTTAACGAAGTTCACGTCAACGAAAGCATCAGATAATGGCTTTATTTTATTCATGATCAGCTAATTTCAAGATCAAAGACTGCAATGAAGAGAGAGCATGGCATCAGCAATGGAAAGATAAGTTAGTATTGGAAAGTCTCAGTACTTTTAATGAAGATGATTGAGTGTTGAGCGTCTGCGTCTTACTTTCAGTTTAATTTGCGGCAGTTCGCACGTCAGCTTGCTGAAGAGATACTCAGCTACTCGTTTGTGGCGATGCGTGTTGCATTAGTAGTGCCATATCTATAACATATCATAACACGCTCTCACACGTTTATTTTAACATTTTGGGAGGAGTAAAATTTATATGTGGTTTCAACAACCAGATGCATTTACACTTGTCCAGTTTTGTCTGGAATGAGGCCCAGACCACCTCCTGAAGTGGTCTGAGCGATCAGATTTAAATCCATCTCGAAAGCGTTTCGGAGGGCATTTACACCAGGTCTTTTCACGATCAGATAGCTATCTGATCAGAGAAAACACATTAGCGACCAGGTGTAAACAGGCCCACTGTAATACAGTTCTTAGCCTTAAGTAATATGGAAGACTCAAATAATTTGTTTAAAACATACCGGTAATCTCATTACTGACCCCCCATTACACATCCTAAAGGATCTTCTCTTATACCAAATCTCAGTGATGCTGAGCATTAATTAATGACTTTAAGAGAGAACAGACAGATCATGACCTAGCAGGGTAATATGTTTCTACTATCAGCGGCAGACCTGATAGTAGGCTTTCAGGGATATCATGACATTCAGAGGGGGTTACAGTCATCTGCGCTGTTACCGCTTCTGAAAACACAACAGCAACAAGCACAGCGACTGGGACATTTTTCAAGGGCATGTTTGTATTGATAGAGTGCATTGCGAGGGGGCACAGAAGACCTGACGCCACAGACGGACACTGAAAATCTGGGTCAGTGTGTGTGTGGACTGTGTACACATGAGACAGAGATACATGAAAGGCCAGTGGGCCACTGCTAAACGAGTTGCGAGGTGCCGTGAAAACGGAAGAGATAAGATTAACGGGTTTAAAATGGAGTGAGCAAGACTCACTAAATGAGGACTGAGTTTATTAATATTCATCAGGAGACAGACGTTCCATCACAGCAGCTGAGAAACAGATAGCAGCACCATCAGCTCACCAAGCCAATAATACATCTGAAATGAATTCGTCTTGATGACAGAAGCCCACATTTATTATTTGCTGAAAGATGTATTGGAGCATATGTCAACATAAGATGTACAAACAGTGTAAATGAACCAAAAAAAACTGATTTAATAGCTACTATTAAGAGATACTAGCTTCTAAGTGTGAGAAAAAGAACCTAATCCAACAGCAGAAGGAATCAAGAATCAAGAACCCCCCACCCCTTCCCAAAAGAACTGGTACAATCCAGCTTGCGCCTACTGTTGCCCTCAGATACATCAGAGAGAAACAAGAATTGGGAACTGCGGCTGCCCGGTTACCATAGTTACGGGATGGCGAGGAAGAGCGGGAGACTCATAGAGAAGTCACTGTAGTGGTGCAGGGGAGGTTCATCTCGTACACTGAGCCCCATGATGGTCCTGTGGACAGTGAGACTTTGAGGGGCACCTGAAAACAGAGGGAAAAGAACTGGGATCACTAGAGTGCCTGATCTACATCTGCTGCATCATTTAGTTTTACGGTAATTTAAAGCCAGGCTGTGGGAGGGAAGGCCAGCTGGAAATGCAGTGCAGCATAATTAGGTTACCAATCAAACCCTATGACACACTGAATCGCCTTTATAGTGGACAAATCTGTTTGAAAGTCTGTCTGATATGATTAAGGCTTTTTTTAGAGCTATAAAATGTGTCTGAAGCAACAAGGAAGAAACTAAATAGATCACGGCATGTTACTTTCTCTACATCCAGAAGCTCTTTCTTGTTCTAAGATAAATTGACCATCATTTAAATGAAGCTGTGTGGGTGTTCACTTAGAGAGATTCACTCTGAAATTTTCAATGTGCTGCTGAAGAGATTCCATGGTCTTCTTCACAAACACGGTTCACCAACATAATATTCAAAATGTTTAAATGGCCAAAGCTTTTGTCTCTAAACTAATTTATCTAGTTTAATCCCATGTTATTAAACAAAAGATTTATCAATGAAATATTTTGGGTAAAATATTAGTTATGTTTACATCATTTGTAGCTTAATATCAGTTGCTATCAGTATTATTATCTTCATTATACACATTAACTGAAATATTTTATTTAAGCTTTAAGTTGAAGTACTAAAAAATAAAATGAGCTTTAACACTAAAATTACTAACTGAAAATAAATGAAAATAGAAAACAAATAAAAACTACAACTGAACCAAAAATAAAACTAAAATAAAAACATGTAAATAACAATATAAAAAATAATAATAAAATAAAATTAACTAAAAATCTCTAACAATTAAATAAAAACAGAAATCAGAAACAGAAATATTTCAAAATATTAATAAAAACTATAATAGTGTATAAAAAATACTAAAATAAGACCACAGAAAAAATTAGGAATTATTTATTCAGAACTAGTTGAAATTGTATTTCACCCAAATGATTTCTTTCATGTTCATATAACAGGATGTGTGTGGTCTCCCTCACCAGCAAACTGCTCTAATTGTGAGATCTCCACTTCAAACAGCAGCTCATCATGGATTTGAGCCACCAGCCTAAAAAGATAAAGACACACAGAAACTAGAACAGAACTATCAGTCTTAACGTGGTGATATAATAACCAGACCATGACCACCAACCCATGATGTGTTTAGTTTCTGGAATGTGACCGCAATATTACATTAGACATGTCAAGTATTCTTATTGCTCTACATTAGTCTGGGAGCCATCTATTGCAGACACATCTCCTAATACTCGATGAACAGAAAGAGAATAGAAAGAGACTTGGAGGGAGGGGCGAGGAGAAAGAACGAAGAAGGAGGGATAGAGAGATGCTAACAAAGATAAATGACTGTAATATATAGAGCTGCATTTCCCATTTACAAAATGGACATTCAGGTACACTTGGGATTGTAAGAGAGAGGGAGGGAGCGGAAAGTTGGGCGGATGAACGGATGGATGTACCTGGCAGTGTAAGAGTCAGAAGCCACTTGAGAGCAGATTTTGATCATTGGCATTTTGGCTAGGTCTGCAGCTGAACCTGATAGGACACACACAGCCATTGTGACAATCAGAGATGTGGCAAACATTACAAACACAAGTAGAAAGGCACACAATACCCTGTAGTACAAAGTTGACCGCCTGTCTCTCTGCTTGGTTTCGAAGGCTCCAATCAGCGGAGTGAATGTGAGGGAGGGAACGGCGCCTTCCCATTATGGACTTGACAAAACCTAAGGCATCAATAAGAAAGAACACAACTTATACACTCGCTTAGCCTTATTATACTCAGTCACTCATTCATACACAGACTCTTTATGAATCACTCATGCCGGTGCATTCCGGGTAAGTCAGACAATAGGTCGAGCTTTACGCATAAACCCCTGTTGGAAAAGAGTGAGGTCAGCCAGTGGACTCATTCGGAAAATCTTTTTCCCAGAAGCACAGAGACGCCAGGGGAGCAAAATTATGGGGCATAAAGAGAGAGCACTGCGTGCATACGTGTAACAGTGTTAAGGAATGTGTGTGGCTCAGTGTGGGCATGTCATATGAATAGATAACACTGATGACGCGTCACTGGAATGTGCTATTGTGTTTCTCTGCTATTGCAGATGATAAGAATGGGTGTTGCATCTGTGTGTTTTGTCTGCGAGTTTGTTTGTTTGTGTGCATTTGTTTCGAGCGTAACCTTTTAGAAGTGTATGACAGTAACGTTGCCAGTGCACGTTACTTTTCAAAGTTGTGAACCTAACATACAGTGGCCATAACAACATCAACAACAGTAACTCTGTCATAATTTGAAACAATAATGTTAATGATGAACAGAATTTTCATTATTGTGTGAACAATCCCTTTAAGACACTTTGAAAAAAGTATTTTTAGGGGGAAAAAAAACTAATCTTATTAAAGGATAAAACCAGGTGACGTGCAAATAAATTTCTTTTAAACAAACTTCTCTGAATCATTTTTGCAGTTAATTTTAATTAACTGGTGGCCATTTTAGAGGACATATAACATTAACTACCCTCAAGTTCACATTGGCATCCTAGCAGAATAGCCAGATTAACAATGAGAAAAAGTCCAAACCTGTTTTTGTAAAAAACTATTTTTCTTTGCATTACCAAAACATCAAACCAAATAGCATTTATTTTCAATGACATGCATACATTTTTGCGTGGCTTAAGGAGATTCATCTTTCCCCTGTTATCATGCTGAAGACGAAAGATGATATTTTGAATAATGTTGGTATTGGTAACCAAATCGTTTTGGTAAAACATTCCATTGTATGGATTAAAAAAACGAAACATTCCTCAAAATATCTTCTTTCATGTTCCACAGAAGTAAGTCATTCATTTATACAGGTTTAGAGCAACGCTAAGGGTGAAAATGTCAACAACGGCTATTCATTTTTAGGTGAAATATTCTTTTAAGTGTCCAAATATTTTTTGGCCCACTGTGGTTCAGGTTCTCCATCACAGCATGCATCAGCAGAGAATATGTTATTCTCCTTTTCACCTCTGAGAAAGGTCTCTCTAAATCAAAAGCAGCACAGGGAGTCTCAATGAGCAGAAGATTAGACGCAATCACACTCTTACTGGAACTCCCTGTTCTAGAACAGATTACTGAGAGAGAAAGCTATAGCCCTTCTCTGTTTCATTTTCTTGAATCTTTTTCCTCCCTCTCAGAACCTGATCAATTTTCCAGCTAAAATGACAGCAGGTGTTTTGTTGCTGTGTGAGAGGCTGTGCAGGCGTGTCAGTGCCATCAGTATTGATTGTGTAATGAGCGCACTGGAAGGAACTTTCAGTCCTGGAATCCTGTTTGAAGAGTAACTCACTGAACATTGAAAGTTTCAGCACACCTTACAATGTGATCGGATACATTTTCTAACCTATTTGACAATTTACAGTATACTCTAAATGAGAAAATCAGCCATCAGAACAGAAACACTGACACATTTTTTTTCCTTATTCTGATTGATTTTCTCATTGAAGGCAATACAGTGAAATCTATGAAATGTTTGATAGCAAAGGTACAGCAGAAAGCCCGTAATCTTCCTTCGGTAAGAAGGAGGGCTTTCTCTGCTAGTTCCCACAATATTTGTAGCTCTTTCAAATTTCAGCTGATAAGGAGAAGATTTTTTTCAAGGACAAGATGTGAAAGCAATCATTTTCCACTCCATTGGCTGTTAAAAGACACCCACTGCTTTTAACAGATTCAGTTCAGACAGAGTTAATATGAAGACATAAAAGCAGTGATCCAATACCTTTACTGTAGTAAAATAACTCGGCATATCAGTCTCAGTCTGACAATGCCTGACCAAAAAAAAAAAAAAAGCAGCTATAAATTTAATACTGTCTCTTTTATTACTGAACCTAACCTATGCTATTATATTTCCATATTTACTATTGGATATTCTTATTTTTAGCTGTTAATTATTCGTACTTAACTAATATTTGTTACCTTCTATTTAGCTCCCTTGCATTGCTTTTTATTTTGCGTCACCATACATTGTATTAACATTTTGGTCACACTTTATTTTAAGGTCCAATTCTTGCTATTAGCAAACCATTGACTATGACTTTTGCTTCAATAAACTCCTAATTTGCTGCTTATTAATAGTTAGTAAGGTAGTTGTTAAGTTTAGGTACTGGGTAGGATTAGGGATGTAGAATATGGTCATGCAGAAAATGTGCTTTATAAGCACTAATAAACAGCCAATATGCTAATAACAGGCATGCTAATAAGCAACTACTTAATAGTGAGAATTGGTCCCTATACTAAAATGTTACCAATATTTCTCATGCCAATACAGTGCACCAAACTAAATTTAAACTTAATAGTTTATAACAATAGTAAAACAGCCAGTAAACTGCGCATTTGAAATTTTAAAGCAACACTGAGATGAAACTAGATAGAATATAATGGCAGCAGCAAATGTAACTATGTGAGTCACAGTAGAAATGAAAGAATGAGTGTGTATGACTTAAGTTCACACCATGATGTGTGTAACATCAGTGAAAATGTAGCCTAACGGCAGCTCTATACACACTGAGCTGTGAAGTGAGTGAGTTTTGTGAAAGAGTGTCAGCTGCTGTGCTGCTCTGCTTAGTTTTTTCAACTCTACTCTGAGTTTATCACACACACCATGTTGGTGGCAGTGCTGGCTGGCCGGCACCTCTCCGTACATCTGTAGGAAAGTGTCCTGAAAACGACTGGCGTCCTCTGCACTCACACCCAGAATACCAGATAACCGCTCTCTTCCTGTGTGTCAGGGTGTCGAGAAAGAGAGAGAAAGTCAGTGGACAAAAGCAAGAGAGAACAGAAATATTCCATGCTTAAAACAGTTCAAGGTGAGACAAAAAAGACAAAATGAGGTGAGATGAGGCACAGAATGATTATGAGAAATAGGTTAAACTGAGCACCCCATTCTTCCAATGTTGCTATGACAACAACTACCATGACAACAAATGTGATGACAAAAACAAGATGTTATGGGAGAGCACTGACTTTTGCCTCTACTGATACTGCTAATGTAAAATAAGATGCACAATATTAATACTTTTATTAACATTAAATTGAACAAAAGTGACAGTAAAGACATTTACATTGTTACAAAAGATTTATATTTTAAATCAGTGCTGTTCTTTTGAACTTTCTATTCATCAAAGAATCCTGAAAAATATATATTATGGCTTCCACAAAAAATGCTAAGGATAGTTCACCAAAAAATTCTGTCATCATTTACTCCTGTATGAATTTTATTCTTCTGTTGAACACAAAAGAAGATATTTTGAAGAATGTTCGGTAGCCATTGACTTGCATAGTATGGAGAAAAATATAAAATGGAAGTCAATGGCTACCATCAACTGTTTGGTTAACAACATTCTTCAAAATATCTTCTTCTGTGTTCAACAGAAGAATGAAATTCATAAACATTTGGAACAACATGAGGTTGTGTAAATGATTAAAGAAATTTCATACTGGTTATATTAAAAAATGTTTTTTGAGCACCATATCACATATTAGTGTAGCAAATTTGCTTAAAAGGGAATTGTATATAAATAATTACAATTAATTATGATTAATTACAATTATTTATATCGGCTGACAGTAATAAC
>JAFVLL020029263.1:11503-47110 GCA_021397915.2 Tor tambroides | reverse complement strand
TTTTTTTCCTGGAATCCAGGCTCTTTACTGATGTGTGACCTTCTGCAGTAATTGGCAGTAAAAGTACAACGGGCTGTTTACCAAAAGACACTGGCAGTGGCGAAGACCCTCCGGTGGGCATACAACAACCTAAACCCTTTTGTGAACACAACAGTTCAGTTTCCGTCTTATTAGACTGAAATGCGTAAATGAGGCCACCGAGTGAGTTTCCTTCAGTCTTCAGGCCAGAGTTTTAAGACAGACACACATTTATGTAATTGAGCTCATCAGGTTAGGAAGTGTGTTCGCAAACCCAACCGTGCTTTTTTCGACAATGACGGTGACTGAAATGAACCCTCGAAACTTCTCGGCATTGACATGCACCGCAAAGAATAAAGCCGTGATATCAGTGAATGCGCGAGGTTTTTCGTCCCCACACTCGACAAACTTGTGACACTCAAACTTGTGACTTGCACTGGGAGAAAAAGTAGCCAAGAGCTCTTTGAAAAGTCAGTGTTAAATCGAATTCGGATTCATTACCAGACAGATGCGCAGATGAATGGATGTGCTTTGTCGATTGCTCGTGGGGAAATTCACAAGAAAGTGTTTTTATAGCATGTGAAAGCATGCGTTTATGGTGGCTAAAGAGGGACATTTCGCATTCACACCTTGTGTTTTGCAGCAGCATTATTTTCCAGCTGAAAAATGTCGTCGCAGAAAGGGAGATTCCTTACTGGTTGCAGTATTACTCACACAAACATGCGCGTGCGTCACGGCTGTTGCTAATTTAGAACCCCCCTCTTTTTCTTTGTGTTAGAATGGTTCCAGACAACATGCTCAAATTTTCCTCTTTGCATCCTTTTGAAGCAAATGTTTATGATATCAAATGGCACTGAGTGTTTATGCTATCTGAATCTTTTTCTTTTTTCTTTTTTTTTGGTCGATAGTACTATACTCACACTTTTCATTGTCTACGAATTGTCGAACAAGGAACTGTTTGCGTGCCGTGCATGTCGCTTGCTTTGCTCGTTCCTTTTTGCTCTTGCACGACTTTAACTTTTTGATTTTATGTGTCTTTTCTTGTCTTACCAATGCACCAATAACTGTGGAAATACTTAGCCGCTCAAATGTTGTGACAGGACCAAACAAGTTGCACATACCTTTTTGAAAATCAACCACACACACACACACACACAAAAAAAAAACCAAACACTTTTTTTTCCCACACCCAACTTGGTAACACTTAAGAGTAATGTTCTTTTCTGCCAAGTCACGGCTTGAGAATGCATTACACAACTGCTTGAGATTCGGTATTGAAGCCTTTTATCAATTATAATACGTTTGTGTGCACATTTTAGCCCATTTTCCCACTTTGATGACCCTTTTTGATAAGAACCCGACATGTAGGCTGACTTGCTGAGGTCAATCAATCCTACGCTGGCATAGATGAATGTGCAGCCTTCCCAATCTGCAGACGCTTAAGTGTAGGAAAATCTATTCTCTCAGGCTGGTTATTTCTTATGGGTCTGATGCACGCTGCATTAATGAGTTTGTTGAGGGCATTAACACGTTCTAGCAATGCCAGAGACTAATCTGCATTAACTAACTCATGACTTTTTATCTCCATTAGCTTGCACCCCCACCAGAACCAGAGGTCCCAGCAGAGGTGTGTCCAACACATATTCACCCTCCCTGCCAACCTTGGGCTGGGATGTGGGAATATGGGTTGTTGCAGTCAGTAGTTGATCGTCTCATACCATGTCCTTGCCTCATTGCATTGCAATAGCCTCTTTATCTCCGCTTTGAGTCATCTCTGCCCATGCAAATGGGAAAACAAAGCCCCACGCTGGCACACACCACACTTAGATCTTTCCTCTTAGATCTGTTTTCCCCCTTGGTGTGGAAATATACCAATAAGCTGACCTGTTTTTGGTCTTGCTGATTAGTGATTGGGATCTGGACGTCAAAACCCATTCATTTTCTCCATTGAGAGGTTACCTGATAACAAATGACCTTTCAAAAGAAGCATACCATGTGCTCAGAGATATATGCTTCTGTAGAAGTCGGGATTTGTGTGATCTCAACTTTTCAGCTTTTTTTCTTTCTAGAGTTTCTTTCAACAGTTTTATTTTTAAACCGTGTTTACTATCCAAATTCTAGATTCAATTCTGAGGAAGGATCCTCCAATTAAAGTTGCTTTTATGGCAACAAAAAACATGCTCAAAGAATTCAACACATTGACCTACCACTCCCATGAGACACTGCAAATAATTGAAGTAAATGAGTTTTCCTACAATTTCTAACAACATGTATATTTGTTTTTGAATATTTTGCTATAATAATTGGTATGTTGAATTTAATAATAATTGTAATTATTATTATTATTATATTATGTTGTTGTTGTAATATAACAATGTCTAATCATGAATGACTTTGAGTCAGTAGTTTTACATTTTATTGCCATGTCTGTCGTTTACTGTGCTTCATGGGATGTGTGGTTAAAGGGATAGTTCACCCAAAAAGGCAAATTTTGTCATCATTTACTCACCCTCATGTTTTCCAAAAATGATGAGTTTCTTTCTTATGCTGAACACAAATTGAATTGAATTTTGAAGAACCAAACAGTTGTTGGTCCCCATTGACTTCCATAGTAGGGAAAGGAAGTCTGTGGGGACCATCAAATGTTTGATGACCAGCATTCTTTAAAATATCTTCTTTTATTTTCAACATAAGAAAGAAACTGATGAATTTTACTCTTTTTTTTTTTTTTTTTTTTTTTTTTGTACTATGCCTTTAATTCCTTTATAAAAGACAGGCATTATCCTTTTTCATTTTTTTCTCTGATTTTCTTAAATATTTTTGATCCAAATAACTTTCAAATTTCAGGTTGAATCCTAAAGAAAGATCCTCTATGGATCCCCAATCAGAAAAGTTGCTGTTGCAACAAGAACAGCTAAATTACAGCTAATAATATTTATATTTTTGACTTTTCTCTGACTTTCCAAAGTTTTTGAACTAGTGAACTAGTTGGATTGGTTTATGACTTCAGATCCTTTCTTCAATGCATTTATTTATTTATTTTTTGAAATGCCTGTGGAGAAACTGAATGAGGAAGAAACCTTCTGAAACCAAGGCTGCAGAAAAGTGGCCTGTCCTATTTTACATTTTGCATGTACCCACATACTGTATATCCGTGTTTACTGTATGACAGACACGGAGAAGAAAGGACGAAAAGCACACCTACTGCTTTTCCAAGGCAGCTGAGGGCATGGGCCGCAGTGTGTGTCGAGTACACAGGATCCATTACATAATCTGGATAAAAGTTTTCTCTCTCTCTCTCTCTCTCTCTCTCTCTCATTCCTCTCACTCATGGCTTACGTTTCTAGCTTTGGCGCCCTGTGCGGTGCTTATGTAATTAACATGGTTTCATTCCCGCTCTTTCCGCTGTAGAAGCACAACTACGGTCCGACATAAAACAGATGGCCTGTAGAATAGGTTAGTGGAGATCGATGCTGTCAAACAACAGAGTTTGTATTCATTAAAGGGCAGGGCATTCAAAAACAAATAATATGAACTGCATTATTTATTAGTTTTCCTGTTTTACCCCCTTTCCTGCTTCATTTTAGGGATTATTTTAGGGCTTTATGGATAAACTGAAGCTCATGCTCCCCTGCTCTGCATGATGTTCCTCAGCGCCTGTCTGCTCCCAAACGCACACATACACACCCACCCACCAAGCCTCTCATGTAACTGCATGATGTAATCTGCCCCACTCTTTTGTGCATGTCTAAATAGTGACTAATGTTCTCAGTCTTGACCCCTTTCTTTTTTTTTATGCTTCTCATTTTTCTTCCCTCCTTTTTGCTTTCTGCTAACTCACGTCACTCAGGAGTTTGATCCAAACCAGCCTCAGAAGCAACTGGAGGATCAGAGAAGGGTAGGTAAAGAAACGGGGCACGGGACGCACACCCTGGCCACCGCTTGAGTCGCCCATTCCCAAACTCGCCCTGTTCACACCCTCCTGTCTGATCCAAATGGGTGGAGGTTTCTCTGGATGACTATTTGCGCTTTAGGTTTGAAGGAGGCCATTGATCTGTGGTGATTAACATCTTTATGTTGTGATTGTGTGTGTGGTTCCACGGACTCGGGTTCGGGGTGTTTCGAGTGAGCAGTTGAGTTTGTTTTTAACTGTGTAATCACTGAATTAGGATTAGTCTTAATTGGTGTGGTGTCTTGTATCCGAGGCCTCTGGTATTATGAGGTCAGATGCGACTAAGGAAAGGGATCTAGCGTTATCAGATTCTGTCTTCCTTTCTGACCTCTTTCTGACTGAACTAATCAAATGTAACAGGACGAGGTTGGGATTGGTCTTGAGGAGGAGTTCAGTGGCATCCCACAAAGGAAATTAATTCGGTAACACCTTCCTTGAAGCCTGTTTATGTAACACATTATTGAGAATTTCAATATAATTTATTACATATTACACCTTTAGATAGTAATAACATACTGCGTAACCTATACATAATTACACCTTTGCTAAGTGAGCACTCAAAGTTTATTGTGAGTTATGCTCTTTAAAGGTGTAGCAAGTATTATTATGAAGCAGTATAAGCCATTGCAATGTATATAAAGCAATTCAGCATTTTAAATACGCTATCATTCAAAAGTTTGGTTAAGATTAGTCTGCACAGTAAAAACTGTAATATTGTGAAGTATAACAGTTTAAGATAACTGTTTTCTATTGTAGTTTTTTTTTTTTTTTTTTAAAAAAAAGCCTTATTTCTATGATGCTCAAGAAATATTTCTTATTATGAATGTTGAAAAAAGTTGTGCTGCTCATTTGTTTTTTTATGGAAAAATTTTTTTAGGACTGAATAGAAAGTTCAAGAGAAATGTCTTTTATTTAGAGGCTTGTTTTAATTTATTTCTATTTTATTAAAATAAAAATACTTTATATGTCTACTATCACTTTTGGTCAATTTAACGCATTCTTCCTGAATAACTATTAAAGAAAATCTAACTGACCCCAAACACGAACAATAAACAGGCTTCAAGTTAAAGGGGTCATGACATGGATTTTTTCATTTTAATATGTTCCTTGAGGTTTACTTATAACGTTAATAAAGTTTTTTTGCACAAAAAACAAATATGTGGAAAAATGATTATTTTCAACCCTCATTCTGCCCCTCTCTCTGAAACAACCTGTTTTTAAGGGGTGTGTCCTTTAAGTCTTCTCAGTAATCAGCCACTGTTATGATTGGCTAACGTCATTGGATAGGAAACTGTATCAACGCCCCCTCACTATTGCATGTGAGTGTTTTGACAACATAATCAAAATAAAACGGTCATTTCCAGACAAAGCATTATGAAATCATTTACTTACGGTTTGTGATGCAGCTGCAGTCAGATCTAGTACCGCTTCATCTTTCAACAAATGTTTCTTTGTGAACTCTCCATGACACTGTGCCTCGTTTACAAAACAAAATGCTCCGACCAATCCTCAGACACGATCTGGGTTGCCATAAAAATAAACTATCTACCTGTTACTTACGCTGGGATCCTTCTGATATCTGTACAAAGATGCAAACAAGCTTTTTAAACCAAATGCGTCAAAGCGAACGTTCTTTCACTCCATTTGTCCTGACGACAGACTCGCACAGACTCGAACGCGCATCTGTGTGCTGTATCCAGTGTAAACAAGATAGCGGCAGTGATTGTAATTTCTATTTGCTTTTGACGCGACATTCAGCGTGTCAGCCGTTAAACAGCTGAACGCCAGTGGACGGGGCCTATGGTGAGAAGACGACAATTTGTCGATGTCTTTCTCTGGAGGCAGTGTTTATGCAAACGACTGCACCCAGGTGACGTCACCAAAACGAGCCGTTTTTAGAGCTTGATTAAATAAATGCTTTGTTTATAATGAGGAGGATGTTTTAAGCTATGAAACTTGCGGGATTTTTAATGGTACAAAGACCTCTTATATGCCAAAAGATCAAAGCAAATTTGATTTCTCATGTCATGACTCCTTTAAATGTTGAAAAACTCTTTGTTTCTCATTGACCAGCTGTGGAAGGATGCGTATGTGTATTTCTCCATTAAAAAAGAGATACAATATAATATCTCAAATCTGTATTAAAAGATCAGCAACCACGTTCATGTC
Organism: Tor tambroides; assembly: GCA_021397915.2. Taxonomy (NCBI): domain Eukaryota; kingdom Metazoa; phylum Chordata; class Actinopteri; order Cypriniformes; family Cyprinidae; genus Tor; species Tor tambroides. Next base: position 40,971 of record JAFVLL020029263.1, on the reverse strand, counting down.
AAAATCTGTTTGTTTGTTTTCATAATTTATTTCTTGATTTTCAAATCCACCATTTGATGATATCTGTCATGGTGGCACACTGATGTTCGGCATTGATGTATGTCATAATGGCCCTCCTGTGACTCCGCCCCCTTCCCTGTTGTCAGGGTGAAGCTTTGAGGCAAGTCCTGGTGAACCGTTACTATGGCAACTTCAAGCCGGGAGGCAGGCGAGACAGTTTGACCAATTTCAGCAACGGGCCGCTCACCCCCGGCGGGCAGACCAAGACTCCTGCAGGTTTGTGCAGCACCTTAAGTTTCTTATAATAGATGATGCAAGCTGACCTTTTCAAACAGAGACACCAACTTCTTTTTGTAATACCCCACTGCTAAAGATGACTCCCTCCCCGACCACTTTCTTCTTTATGCTATGTGTCCTATATATTCAGAACCATCGCTGTTGCCTGGCGACAAGAATGTGGCACCTGCACTTCCTGTGTGAATAGCCTCCAGAAGAACCTTCTTAAGAAAGTCTAGCGAGTGTGTTAAAGCAGATATCTCTTTAGGGGAAACTGACTGCAGATGATAGGAAAATTAGGTTTTGATCAAACTTTGATCCAAACTTACCATAAAGGTCATTTGTTTGGTCATTTATTGACTACCTGTCCTTAGATTTTATGTAAAATTAGTGTGACATCTCATCAAAAAGGCTTGCTCAAGTTCTCAAAACTGATTACACTTGAGATTTGGTCATGAATTGGTTTGATTTGATTTGATTTTTGAACTAAAAAAGGGCTGCAATTGTATAAGAAATGGACTTGTATTTGGACAAAATTAGAATAATTTTAATTGATTATTTAGTTCTGTAATTAATGAAATACATTTTCAGTGAATGTGTGTACATGCACATTAAAATTCTAACTAATATCAAAAGAGTGTCATATGATTTGTCATGTAAATGCATTGAACTGATTAAGCCAATATTCCAGTCCCTGGTAAGATGTTTTAATGTTTATAAAAGAAGTCTATTTAGATTTGATCTAAAATACATTAAAAACATTTATAAAAAAATAAATGTTTAATTTTTTAAATGTTAAACATTACACATTCAAATATTAAAGTGCATGTTTTTAAATCATTTTTCATATTACACAGTAATTTATTCCTGTGATAGCTAAGCTAAATTTTCATATGCTGATTTGGTCGTCAATTATATTAAACATTTAACTTGTTACAATCAATGTCAAAAACAGTTGTGCTACTTGATGTATTTGTGGAACTGCAATATGTTGTTTTTGCTGGATTTTTTGATGAAGAAAAAGAACAGAATTTATTTGCAATAGAAAGCTTTTGTAGCATCAAAAATTTCTTTACTGTCACTTCTGATTAATTCAGTGCGTCCTTGCAAAACAAAAACAAAACAATTCTTTCAAAAAAATTACCCTCTCTTGAAACTTTTGAACTGTGGTATGCATATAATATTTATATATATTATTCTTTATTCCCAGGAGGTGGTGGAGGTTCAGTGGGCAGTCGAGGGGAGATTAGCCTGGCAGAAGTGCAGTGTCATTTGGACAGAGAAGGGGCGTCTGACCTGGTCATTGACCTCATCATGAACGCCACGAGTGACCGAATCTTCCAGGAAAGCATCCTGCTGGCCATCGCTCTGCTGGAGGGAGGGAACCCTGTCATACAGGTGAGATCAGCTGGGGGTTGAGGGTTTGTTTTTATGACTTAGATGAGCCTCTAAGCCTCTGTTCTGCTTTTAAACCTCTCATGTCATGTACAAACCTGCAGTGAATTCAGATACTGTAGTAAACAATGATTGTGGCACTTGTGTGTGGCACAGTGTGTCAGCTGATCCAGGGCAGATGTGGTAAAATCAACAGTATACATGACAGAGCTAATTGCCACGTGAACTAAAGCATATCCAGACCCTTTATCTGAATTGGTGCTTTAATGCAAGGTGGGGTTTTTGCATATCTCATCTCTGTGTAGGAAAGCCGTGTCCTTTCCTTTGAAATGCAGGGCAGCCTCCCTTGGTGCAAAACAGGAAGAGGGAAGGAGAGCATGCATTGAATTGAGATAAGAAAACACTAATAAGGCCGCTGTAGGCGGGACAGATAGCTCGGGTCACTGAGGAGTCAGTGGGTAAATTGAAGAAAACAGAAAGTGCAGAGAGAGAGGAACTAAAGGAATGCATGGAGGCTAAGGCTGTTTGCAAGAATAGCAACTTTCTACTTAATGAATATATTTATGGTAGGTTAAAATGACTAAAAATAGACATTATTGGTAAGTACAGTATTGTACTGTAGTATCACATGACCTCATGTTTGTGACATGAACTCATGAAGCTGCATGTTTAAATAATAGGTGTCTATATATCATCTTGGAAACAAAAATGGGTATTTTTCATTTTCGATGTGTTTGTTTTGTCTTCATATTTGGCTGGTTTGTTTTGGTTTGGTTTGGGAAAACCGTCTTCATATTTGGCTGTTTTGTTTTTGTAGGAACATGATAAAAATGCTAATTTAAAAGAAAAAAATCTTTAAAAAATTGCAGACGGACTTAGAGGTTTTAGTCGTTTTTGTTTTGATGATGCTTTTGATGGTTTTGCCATTTTTCGTAGTTTTTTTTTAGTGTCTATATTGTTTATTTTAGTTTTAGGTTTAGTTATTTTACTACATCAAGTTTAACAAAATATATATAGCACTAATATATATATATATATATATATATACTGTATATGTGTGTGTATATATATATATATATATATATATATATATATATATATACTGTATATATACTGTGTGTGTATATATATATATATATATATATATATATATATATACTGTATATATATATATTAGTGCTGTCAAACGATTAATCGCAATTAATCACATTCAAAATAAGTTTTTGTTTACATAATATATGTGTGTGTACTGTGTATAATAATTATGTATGTATATATAAATACAAACACATGCATGCATATATTTAAGAAAAATGTTATGTTATATATTAAATATGCTTATATAATATAAAATATAAGAATATAAATATATAAATGTATATACATGTAAATATTTTCAAAATACATACATGCATGTGTTTGTATTTATATATACATATTAAATAATAATAAATATATACAGTACACATACATATATTATGTAAACAAAAATTATTTTGGATGCAATTAATCGCGATTAATTGTTTGACAGCACTAATATATATATATATATATATATATATATATATATATATATTTTTTTTATTTTATATTTAATAATGTATTACATATACATACATATATATATATATATATATATATATATATATATATATATATATATATATATACACACACACACACACACGCACACACACACACACACACACTGCCTGTCCGAAAAGAAAAAAGTGGTATACTACTCATTTTGGCAAAAGAAATAATCTGTATATTTTATGCATACAGAAAATGGAAAATGTGCATAAAACCACTGTATATTGCAGTATTAATAGTAGTCTTATAGTAATATGTTAATCAGTGACAATAATCTGTATATTTTACGCATACAGAAAATGTGCATAAAACCACTGTATATTGCAGTATTAGTAGTAGTCTTATAGTAATATGTTAATCAGTGACACTAAGGCAAAGCGAGCACTCAGATCGTCAACTGGAGGCAGTCCAGTTCAGAGCAGGGCCACACGTCACCGTCTGCAGTCACACAGCCAGGGTTTTGCAGGTGCAGTGCGGTTGCTATGGCAACCTGGCAAATGGCTAGCCTCAATTCAAGCTTGCGTGTGGATAGGGAGGGTGATGCGTGGCGGCGGAGGCAGTCAGTGTCAAAGAAGAGATTGCTGCTCCGATTGTAGAGCAATTAGATGTCCCGGCCTGGCAGGGCTGGGTTCTGTGCTCATGCATGTGTTTTGCGTGGGTGCTTTTGTAAATAGGCGCGTTGCATAATCAGCCCTGTTATTAGCATAGGCATTCTGCTTGATGATACTCCGGCTTCCCAACAGGCACACGCTCACATGACTGCATTACATAAGCCAAGCCCGTGGTGAATAATGTAGAAAACACTCTTGACAGCTCCACGTCTGTGCTAACTGGGTCACTGTGTGCTTTTGTGATTAAGAGACACAAAAAGAGAGGAAAGTGATTGAGAGGGACAGATACAGGTACACACAAAGAGATAAAAGTGTCCATAATGACGTGAAATATTGTGTTCTCATTATCATGACAATGTGGCACCTTTGTTTACCTTATAAAGGCTCACAAATTCTCAAAATTTGTCAAGAACGTGTGGGTCATATTTAACCTCAAAATTACATTAAAACAAGTCAAATAATTATTCTGCAAGAACATGAAACCTATATTTAGGAATATTTTTACAATTACTTAAGTTCAAGTTGTTCTAAAATAATTTTTCTAACCTTATTTTCCAAACCTATGTCAGTTTCTTTCTTTAGCTGAACATCCATCTATCTATTACTGTTTTCAGTTGTGATTTAAAACAGTGCTGTAATATATATGTATATATATATATATATATATATATATATATATATATATATATATATAATATATATAATAAATTGTACTCAGACAGTGCACTGTCTGTTTAAATTTAAATATCATATGATATAATTATTTTCAATAATTAATATTTTCAATAATTATTTTAATACTACCAAATAATAAAACATTAATATAATATTATAGTTATTAATAGTTAGTAAGGTAATTGTTAAGTTTAGGTATTGGGTAGGATTAGGGATGTAGAATATGGTCATGCGGAATATGTGCTTTATAAGTACTAATAAACAGCCAATATGTTAATAATATACATGCTAATAAGCAACTAGTTAATAGTGAGAATTGTTCCCTATACTAAAGTGTTACCATATATATATATATAAACTGTACTGTAATAGGCTTCTTATCTATTTAATTTGATTTTGGGTGTAATTTTGGTCTAGAGATGTTGCAGAATGAAGTGAATCTGGAGTTTAGGAACTTGCAAATAAATTTCGGTCCCACTTTATATTAAGTGCCCTTAATTACTATGTACTTATTTTTGATGTAAGTACAATGTACTTACTGTGTTCATATTGTATTGCAAAACACTTTTGTTGCTATTGAGGTGGGATACAGATAAGGTTAGGGACAGGTTAGGGTGGTATGGGTAGGTTTAAGGGTGGGGTAAGGTGTAAGGGATGGGTCAACAGTGTAATTATAAATGTAATTACAGAAATTACATACAGATGTAATTACATGCAGGTATTTTTAAAAAAATATAAGTACAATGTAAAAACATGTATGTACACAATAAGTGCATTGTACCAAATAATTAATTTAAATGTAAGTACATAGTAGTTAAGGCTACTTATTATACATTTCTGTTTGGGATAGAGACTGAAATTGTAAAAACAATTTCAGTCTCTGTCCCAGACAGAAATTTATTTGGAGAAATAGAAAATGTAAAAAAAGAAATGAATAATTAAGACATAATTATAATAATAATGAATAAATAAGAAATTAAATTAACAAATAGACATAATAAAGAGCTTTAGGTAGGATACAATGATAATTTACTGTACATACAATCAGTGTAAAGATATTACAACATATATAGACATAATCTGTAAACACCACTGTTTTTACATTACAGTGATCAGAATGATATTTTTCACATTGTGATAATAAGAATTGAGGATGGAAATGTGCATAAATTCAATAGAAATAATTTTACAATGCATAAAAAAAATCTATGATGGTCTTTAAATAGTCTCTTTTTTTCTCTTTAATTCCCGATAATGTGTTACAAACCTGTTGCGCTTGTCAGCGTCAACCTCAGTGCGTTGGGTTAGATTGGTTAAGCATTCTTGCAGCGCTAAAAGGGTTTTGTGGATAACCTGCATGACACATTTGCAGCCGGTTTGCAGAGTCATTTGGGTGTCTTTTGAAGGATGTGAAGAAACCACATGAAAGAAGGAGAGAACTAGGGGGTAGTCTGTACTTTAAACATGTGTATGTGTGTGTGTGCGGGTTAACATTCTCTAGTGTTAACAGGGGAATTACTGAGTTTACTCATTGTAAATCAGCTTCTTTTAAGAGGATTTATTCTGCTGTCCTCTGCTACACCTTTCTCATTAAATGCTCTGGGTTTCTAAACTCCTAAGTTCCTAAACTCCAGATTCACTTCATTCTACATCTCTAGGCCAAAATTACACCCAAAATCAAATTAAATAGATAAGAAACCTATTACAGTACAGTGTATATATATGGTAACACTTTAGTATAGGGAACAATTCTCACTATTAACTAGTTGCTTATTAGCATGTATATTATTAACATATTGGCTGTTTATTAGCACTTATAAAGCACATATTCTGCATGACCATATTCTACATCCCTAATCCTACCCAATACCTAAACTTAACAATTACCTTACTAACTATTAATAACTATTATTATATTATATTATATTATATTACATTATTTTATCAAATTATAATCAAAATAAATAAAAAAGCCTTTTTATGATGTTTTTTTGCATTGTGGTATTATTATATTATATTAGATTGTTTTATTTTATTTTATATTATATTAATGTTTTATTTTATAGTATTAAAATAATTATATCAAATATTAATTACTTATTAAAAATAATTATATCATATGATATTTAAATTGGTAATTTGTTTCTGCATCATTGAAATATATTGTTGTACTACATTTGAATAATTCTAATTTAAAAGTTAAAAATTATATTACAGTGAAGTGGGATATGCGTTAAACACACACACACACACACACACACACACACACACATACACAATTAAAATGAATGAAATGAAAATAATGCCACAATTAAAAAATGCCACAATTTTTATTTTGAGGTCTGATGTGACCCAGGCATATTTTCAGAAGATTTCAGATATGAAAGTATGTTGAATTCAAAAGCATTTTGATAAGATCATGAATTTGGAGGTCCTTGGAGGTTTGCTAGATCAAATCTCAAGGGTGTTTAAAGGTTAGTTGAGTCAGTGAGCGCATCATTGTCGCATCATTGTCATGACATTGATAAAAAGAGCCATGTGATTGGATGACTGTACCAAGTGACCCGGTATAGATAGAGAAGTGAAACGGGCCAAACAGCGAACCCTGGGTTTGTGGATTTTGTTTGACGTATTATGCAGATTGAATGAAAGCTAAAAAAGTGCAGGCAGATCAAGTAGTAATACTAAGCAAGGTTGCTCTTGCTGATGTAAGTTCTTTGCTTACTGTAACGTGAGATATTTTGGTACATCCTTGTTTATAGATGGTCAGGCAGGTTGATATTTGGCTTAATGCTGCAAAAATATTCCCATGAAAAGAAGAAAGATATCAACTTTAAAGCTCCTTATTAGAGCCATACAAGTGGTCTTTTGTGGCGCTGAGTGAATCTGAAACATATCAGAGGATGAATTGCATTACTTGGCCTTGCATAATATGGCCTGGTTCATGAACAGAGAGGCATTTGTTTGGTCACTGCACAACAACACAAGCCAACTGCCCTCCACAATTTGTTTGTTTACAGAGGTATTCTGAGGTGGTCGTCAGGATAACACATGCTGTTACCAGGGAAAGGGAAAAAGAGGGATGCAATCTGAGGAGAGAGAGGTAATGGACTGAATAATAGGGAAGCAGATAGATTATGCAAAAGTTGAGGGCAGAGCGAGTGAAGCAGGCAGAGAGAACGGGGAAGTGTGTTGGTGAACACAAAGAGAAGTGCGACAGGGCACACCACACGCTGTCTAGCCTCCCCAACTTCCAGATCTGTGTGGAAATGCGTATCTGTATATGTGTGCACACTTGCTCATGGCTTTACCACATATCTAATATGGACCAGCTACAACAATACAGTAAGAACAAGGGACTTTCCCAAACAGGATTATTGTGCAAGACTTCTTTTGCATGGACATGGCACTACATTTAGTCGCCGTGCCCAAACTGACCTGTGCAGCGAGGTTTGTCTCGCTCCATTTAGGCCTTGCTGTTTGTTTCAGCAGTTGAAAAAAAGGCTGTGATTGTGGAAAGGTTTGACAAGAGGACGTGACTCAAGTGCCAATTGTTTTTCCACTCATTTGTTATGGTGATATGTTGTTAAATGTGATGAATGAGTTGAGAGGCTGTTAAAAAGATATCTCAGTTTGTTTTTGTTCAGTATGATTTATACATTTATGAATGTGCACTACTGTTCAAACGTTTGAGGTCAGTAATGTAATTTTGGTTTTCAAAGAAATGTATACTTATATTCAGAAAGTATGCTTTTAATTGATCAAAAGTGACAGTAAAGACTTTGACAGTTTATGGAAATTCATTAAAGATTCCTGAAAAATATTCTGTATTTCCACAAGAATATTAAGCAGTGTGATTAAAATGATGAAAAATCATCTTTGCCATCACACAAATAAATTAAATTTGAAAATATATTGAAATAGAAAAGTTATTTGAAATTGCAATAATATTTGACAATATTACTGTTTTTTTTTTTCAAATAGATGCTGCCCTTGTGAGCATAAGACGTGTATTTCAAAAATAATAAATAAATACATTTAAATAAATACATTTTGCTGGTAGTGTAACAATAAACCAAAAACAGATTTTTTTTTTTAAACAGCGTTTGTGAGCACAGTGCTGATTTGTGTACAGCATTACCGGGAAACCGCTATTTTTACCGCTCCAAAAGCAGCACTTAGTGGCAAAGAATGAAATTGCATTTTCATTCAGACCAATGCGAAAAGACCAACAAGTGGGCGGGCAATATGCTAATGTTTCATGTTGATGTCAACATGAAACGGCCTGGGATTCGATTTAAAAATGACTCGTTTCAATGATTCAGAGTCGACTCTTTCTTTTGAGAGACAATAACTTTATACACGGTGCGCTTTCAGATTTAAAACTTCTCAGGATGTTTTCATTCACTTAGAGCTGTGTTACACACTGCATGAAAGGTCATTTTCAAAAATCCATAATAGGGGCAGTTTAAGACATATTTGTTTTAGGAAGTCTTCACACCTCTTAAGACATTTTAAGGAAGCCTTCACTGTTGTCCACAAGATTTGATCCAAATATTTTATTTTATTTATTTTTACCTTTTTTTTTTTTTTTTAGCTGTTCAGATCTTTGGTGAACTGTTGTTTTATAGATACATTTTTATTTGATTTTCCAAAAACAAAAATATTTTATGAAACAATCAATTATGCCATCTGATCAGTTAAAAAAAAAATGACAGTCTCAATGCTGTTGTATTGCTGATATTATGATATGCATCGTTAGTGTCATCAATGTTATGTCGTTCACCTTGAGCACCTTAGAATCATTGTAGCTAGCTTTGCACGAGCAAACAATTAAATTGAAATTTTGTTTTTTAATTAAATTAAAATTTTAATTTAATTTTCAGTATTTTTTTAAAGATTTATTTAATCTAGTTTCATTTTAAAATCTTAACAAGATTTGCACTTGTCACGACTATAGGCCTCAAGTCTGTGTTTATCATCGCTTTTCCTAAACCACCCACCAGAGTCATCTGAAAGTCACAGGTTGCCATTGAAAAATGATGAGGTCACAGGATATATGAGATCCAATTTCACACACTTGAAGCAGCTGACAATGAACTGAATAGATATAATTAGGAAGGGAGGAAATTACCATCCTAAATCAGAATCCATTGGCGCTCGGCTCAGATACGGCCTGTATTCTGTAAAACCTCCAGGCCAGACAGAAGTCGGAAGGGCAGACGGGACTTCATCTGTGGTGAGTAATGCTCAAGTAGGAGTGGGAGGGAATGAGAGACAGCGAGAGTACAATGCTAAAGCAGAGTGTGTGAGAACAGCCGAGTTCTGGATGACCCGTGACGGAAGCGTCGCCCACTCGCTCTACAGCAAGTGGGCAGCAAGCCTGAGACGCTTGAGCAGCTAGCTATTCACACACACACACACAATCTCCCGTTCTGTGACGTCAGTGTATGCGTTCTTCTGTGACAGAACGATGTAAAATACTCACATCAAACATTCTAGAAGATCAAATATATACTCACAGAGCCAAAGTCCATTTATAAATAGACACTCATAATCAACCTGTTTTTAAGCAGCATGTCAAAGGTTTCGCAAGAGAGTGGAAAATAAACAAATAAAGGGCACCATAAATTCGATTTTTTTTTGCTTCTTGATAAATTGCATGGGTCAAATTTCATTTTTCGAGTGCTAAAACGCAATGGTGTTGAATTTATTCTTGAAAGTATTGTGTTATCTAAGAAAATGCTGAGACAGCTGAGATCAGATCTGAGAAATGTATCAAATTGGCTGCAGAGGCCAAAGATAATTCATGTAGCTTACCCATCATTATACTAAAATATTTGACCATAGAATGTCACGGTTGACCAATCAGATGCTTGATGTATTGCAGAGACCTTAAAGGGATAGTTCCAGTGTTGTATTGCTAACTGAAACTATTAAAGATTGTTCATTTAATCTATATATAAAATAATATATAAAAAAGAAATATATATATATATATATATATATATATATATATATATATATATATATGATATTTTTTAATAAAAAATTAAAATGAATTGAAATATAAAAATATGTGTGTTTTAAAATAATAAGCATACATATACATTTTAATACATCTAAACATTGGCAGACTAAAATGTATATGTTTAGGTTGAAGTAATAAAATTTCTAAAACTCACACTGAAATAAAAATAAATTAAAATATTAAAAATCAAAATAAATAAAATGAAATGCAATTAAAATGAGTCTGAAAATATAATTCAAAATATTAATAAATACTGGAGTAGTATCTAAATAATAATTTACACCCTCATTTATTTTATTTTTATTGGTTTTATTTTATTATAATTTATTTCTTTATTTAGTTAGTTTTGGTGGTGGTGTGTTTTTCCTTTCATTGTATGGGGCAAAAAAACTTTCTTCAAAATATCATCTTTAAGAATTTTCATATTTGGGTGAACTATCCCTTGAAGCACTCTTTTTTGGCTTTACAGCATATGCTGCATCTTAGTCTCTTTTAAAACGAGAAAGTGACTCATTCATTTGAATGCAGGAGATGAGCCATGTTATTTCCAGCTGGTCCGCACACACGCACACGTATGGCTCGGCGATTTCCTGAGAAAAGTATAAATAGAAATGCGTTCCCTGCACCTGGGAGGGTGCATCCTTGAGCCTTAGAAATTGGCCCACAGATTGGGATCCAAAAGTCAGGGCTTTTGTTTTGCCTCTATTATCGATGAGATATATATATATATATATATATATATATATATATATATATATATATATATATATATATATATATTATTATTATTTTTTTTTTTTTATTGCGGTTGTCATCATCTGGTCAGCTTCTGGCTCATGGCTCCATTTGAACCTTATCATTGGTGTTCAAAAGAGACTAGATGCAGAAGAATGACAATATCACTCAAAACCTTGACTCTTACTTTAATCAGGCCTGTTATGTAACATTAGAAAAATGGCGTCAGGTGTAGCGGGACAAATCCAAACTGGAGGACTCCTCCTGAGGTTTCAGGTCGCACCCCACACCTGTCGCCTGCCACATAAGTGTACGCACCTCGGTTAAACATTAGCTTGTGACCTACGTAACAAACACCCAGTGTGTGTGTGCGTGTGTGTGTGTGTGTGTGTGAGGAGGAAGTGCTTGTGTGCGTTTGTTAATTCCATGGCCTATAAATATTTACACTCTTTTTCAGACTTTGTCACGGTCGCAGTCGTCCTTGGAGATGTTCTGTGCACTTGAAGTTAGCCGTGTGCATAGCTCTGTTTTTGCTCACGGCCCTCTTGGTTACCGTAAACTCTAAACAGCCTCACAAGACACGAGCAGACACACACGAGTGTAATGAAGCACAACAGGTGTGAGTGCTATTACTCAACAGGCATGTGAGAGTGCGTCTAAAGCTGACCTCGGCTTTATTTACATCCAGCTTTTTTTAAACCCTTCAAAGCCTAGCATATAAAATGATAGTCAGAAAAAAAAAGCAAGTGTGTGTGTGTATATATATATATATTTAGTAAGTGCACTTGAAATCCTTAAGTTGATGCGTGTATATGCGTGTCGTATTGCAGACTTTCCTTCAGCTGCTGTTGAAGTGTGAAGGACATCTCCCCGCATCCCCAGCTGCCACCGCTGTGCGAGCCGTTCCCGTGGTTACGAGGTCGGGTGGGCACGACGGCACTGATTGAGCTTGCGCTTATAAATAGATCTTACATAACATCCTCTTGTTGATGCCAAGAGCTCGGATAGACGAGAAGGGGACGGAGGGAGGGAGGCAGTTGCTGGTTGACCTTTTGCTTCATGCATTGATGCTGCTATTAGGGAGCTGCCCACATTCACCTGCCCATGCAGAGTCTACTTCCTGTCGGGTCGTGGCTAGTCACCTTGCCTGGATAGACTGGTTGCTGTATAATGAGCTGACAGACTTGTAGTCAAGATACGATGGGTTCAAGGCCTAAGAATGGCTTTGATGTTATAATAACAGGCAATTTGGCATTGGCATGAACATTTACTCCTATGATGCAAAGCTGAATTTTCAGCATCATAACTCCAGTATTCAGTGTCACATGATCCTATTCTAATATGATGATTTGCTGCTCAAAAAAAAAATTATTATTATTTTTAGATGTTGCTAAATGATTTATTTGCAGTAGAAATCTTTTGTAACATTATGAATGACTAATTTTGTGTAGGGGTTTGTCCTTGAAGTCATCAGCTCATGATACAGCCACTTGTTCATTTCTCACATGCAGTATGTTTATTTCTCACATGCATTATGAAGACCCACGTGCACTTGTGTCATACAGCAAAAGTGAAGTGTGTCTGTTAGTGCAGCGAGCTGATTGTACGCAGCTTGTACAACATTGGAAACTCTTGCATCAATTCCAGCTGTGCCAATAACACACAATTCACACCACTCCACATTTTATATATATATATATATATATAGATAGATAGATAGATAGATATGAAGAGTTTGGTTCCAAAACGCTATAAATCCATTTTTATTAATTTGAGTAAAAGTGTGTTTTCTTTACCAAGAAAGTGGCAAGATGAAAACCACAATTTTCTGTTCCAAACTTTCACATAGTATCTTTAGGTTATAATAACATTAAAAATTCTAATCCAGATTTTAGTTTTCAAAGATCTATTATAAAAACGGATAATTTTTTCCCCAAAATGCAATAAATCCATGACACGTTTTTTTTTTGTTTTTTTTTTCAAAATGCAATAAATCCATTGAATCAATATAAAAGTTATTTTTCATATTAGTTGAACTTTTTGGAAGGTGTGTGTTTCGTTACATCTGGCGTAAAACCAACACACCATTTCATAAAAACAATATATCATACCAACAGTCAAACATGGTGGTGGTAGTGTGATGTCTGAGGCTGCTTTGCAGCTTCTGGACCTGAACGACTTGCCATAATTGATGGAACCATGAATTCTGCACTCTATCAGAAAATCCTGAAGGAGAATGTCCGGCCATCAGTTTGTGACCTCAAGCTCAAGCGCACTTGGGTTATGCAGCAGGACAATGATCCCAAACACACCAGCAAGTCCACCTCTGAATGGCTCAAGAAAAACAAAATTAAGGTTTTGGAGTAGCCAAGTCAAAGTCCGGACTTAAATCCGATTGAGATGCTGTGATATGCACTTAAATAGTCCTTTCATGCTCGAAAACCCTCCAGTGTGGCTGAATTAAAACAATTCTGCAAAGAAGAGTGGGCCAAAATTCCTCCACAGCGTTGTGAAAGACTCATTGCCAGTTATCGCAAATGCCTGATTCCAGTTGTTGCTGCAAAGGGTGGCACAACCAGTTATTAGATTTAGGGGGCAATTACTTTTTCACGTAGTGCCAGGCAGGTTTGGACGGCTTTTTTCCCTTAATGAATGAAATCATTATTTCAAAACTGCATTTTGTATTTACTCGGGTTATATTTGTGTAATATTAAAATTTGTTTGATGATCTGAATCATTCAAGTATGACAAATATGCAAAAAATAAAAAAAACTTTCACACCACTGTATATTAATTATTTTTAATTTTCACTATTTAATCTATTTTTAATTATATTATTTATATTATTATTAATTAGACATGTATTCTATATTATTCATTCTTTCACCTTTTCTACATTTTTTTATAATTTTGTACACTTAATATTCATTATTTTTATTATATTTACATTAATTTTTAATTATATAATTTATATCATTATTAGTTATACATGTATTTGTTTTTTATACATTCATTTTTATTTAATTATACATTTACCAATTATAAATTATATTATTAATTATACTGTTTTTTCCCCCATTATTTTGCCTATTTATTTTTACTTTGCATTTTAAGATAACTTCAGCTGAAGCTAAGAAGCTAAAGTTCAGCTTTAATGGCTAATAATTATGACTTTGCAATGCAAGCATTATAATGAACTTTAACAAGCAATAATGATTAATTATTGTTTTTATAAACAAGGCTAAAATGCAACACTGTTACGGGGGTCCCTGCTCCATTTTTAGCCACTAAGGGATCCTTGGCCTTGAAATACTTTGACGACTCCTGTCTAAAACACCTGGAAAACACTTTCCATGCTTATTTTCCCAACCGTTCCCCTGCTTTGCTGTTTTCCTGAATGTGCGTCATATGGTAGTCAGGTGTTGACATGTTTACTGCGGCGAAGCATCAGATGTGGCCGTCTTGTTTATAAGAGCAGTCATGAGACTTGCACATTTGAATGCCGTAATGCTATAAACTCCACTTCTCCTCTGCTCCAGGGTCTTACATAACCTGTTGATTCGCTTCGCATTTTAATCTCTCGGAACGATTGGCTGCGTGTCAGGACTGTCTTCAATTAACTTGAGTGAAGAGCATTTAACAAAGAGGTCATTCACAGAAACAGATTCGTTTTTTTAAGTTGGCCGATGACGTTCCGAGGTTTACAGGATGCGCTGGAGCAGATGAATCATTTTTAAAGTACGTCTCCTTTGTGTGTGTGTGTGTGCCGCTGTGGGTGTGTTGCACTTCTCTTTCACTCGCTGTTATTTGAAAGAGGCCTGAATGACTGAGTTCACTGTTAACCTGGAAAGAAGGCTGGTTATGTAACGAGCTTTCAGAACTGCCCCAGAATTCGGCTGATAACTCGCACTCCTCGCCCTCCCTCTTTGTGTCGCACATCACACACTCGCTCCGTGCCTGTTTGGCTCCAGAAAAGTAGGGCAGGATTTTCCTCTGCGCTCTTCTCCCCTCCTTTTTTCCCTGTCGTCCTGTGCGAGCGTGCATGAGCTGCTATCCCCTCCGCCACTCAGATGATTACTGACTTATGTAAGGATAAAAAAAATAAAAATAAAAAATAAACGAGTGAAAGTAGGACAGGATATACCAGAGAAGAACACTACATAACCAGCGGGACACTTTTATTCTTAGAATGAACTGAAAGTTTTTCTTTAGGATTTAGATTGGGATGTTGTGTTCCTAAAACACAGTTTAATTTATAAAGACCTCATTTTTGAATTCAGAAGAATCAAACCATTTGAAGGGTTTTCTTTGGAAAGCAAGCACACTGTGTGAATTGTGTACTTGTTTGTGTGAATGTGTCGACTGTGCCAGGCTTGTAGCGCTGGGACGGTGTTGGAGACAGATGGTGTAAAATCAGGTGAGCTGAGGGAGGCACTCCAGGTTATTTCCGTGGTAATTGCTGCGTGTGTGTGTGTGTGTGTCGGGTTATGTAACCGCAGTGGTGTGAGTCTGGCTGGCAGTAAACAGGGTGGAGGGGAGGGAGGGACGTGAGAACTCTGCTTAGGAGCATGGCTGTGCCACGCTGCTGACTTAACTCCTTATGCACTGGCACAGGAGGGGCACATGCACATCTGAAGGTTTCATTGGAATCATATTTAGCTTGACTATTTGAGATACGAGACTATATAGAAGTATACAAGAGAAATGTAAAATATAAAATATATTAAAATATACAAATGTAAATGATAAAAAATAATTATACATTTTATTTTATATCTAAAAATATTTAATCATTTTTTTTTAGAATTTGTTATATATTAAACCATTTTATTTGTGTTTATGTCTATGTATGTTTTTTGTGTGTGTGTGTGTGTATATATATATATATATATATATATATATATATATATATACACGTGTGTGTGTAATTTGTATGTATAAAGTTATATTTATGAACAATAAATATTAATGGTAGAATTCTGTGTGTACATAAATTTAGAAATAATTTATTAATTAATATTAATAATGATAATTATTATTCTATAAACAATAAGCATATTAAAACTATATACATATACAAATTATTTATGTGCATATTTATTTTTTTATTTATTTTACAAATATTTTTAATTGATTTTATTTTTCATAAAAATATATTTAGATTGTGTTTACATATGTGTGTATGTATTTAATACATACATTTAATAAAAATAATAAATTATTTTTATTAAATATTTACACACACACACACACACAGAAAAATGTATATTTAGAGTTGAGTGTTTACATGTGTGTATGCATTTAATCTATTATTATTTTTATTAAATATTTACACACACACACTCACACACACACATATATATATATATATATATATATATATATATATATATATATATATATATATATGTATATATATAAGATAAAAATAAATATATATAAAATAAAAATATAATATAAAAACCAAAATAAAAGTTTTTGTTTACATAATATGTGTGTATACTGTGTATATTTATTATGTATATATAGAGACACACATACAGCATATATTTTGAAAATATTTACATGTATTTACGTGTATATATTCATATCAATTATATTGTATATAAATATATTAAATATATAAATGTAACATATTTTTTCTTAAATATATACATGCATGTGTGTATATTTATATATACATAATAAATATACACAGCGCACACACATATATTATGTAAACAAAAACTTTTATTTGGAATGCGATTAATCACGATTAATCATTTGACAGCACTAATATACATATACATACACACACACACACACACGTACGTACATAAAAATGTAAAATAAAAAGAATATAAAATATTAAAAAAAACTTAGAATAGTATTGCTTTTCCTTGTATTTGTATGGTTTGTGTTTAGATGACACAACACCAAACACTAAACTACTGGAATCAGTTATGATTTGACTTCCATTTCATACTGGAGGTGAGAGAAAGAGATCATGAAAAGCAAAATTATGACCGTTATTGATGCAAAAAGTTACAATCTCTCCCACCCTATTAATTTAGATTATGCTAACTCTATTTTGTTCTTTTTTTTTTTCTCATTGTCCTCCCTATCTCTCCAGCGGTCGTTTTTCTGCCGTCTGACAGGCGACAGTAAGTCAGAGAAGTTCTTCAAAGTGTTTTACGAGCGGATGAAGCTGGCCCAGCAAGAGATCAAGGCAACTGTGACGGTGAACACCAGCGATCTGGGCAGCAAGCGCAAAGATGAGGATGCCAACGACAAGGACAACCAAACACGCAAGAAAGGTCAGGGCTCAGCATGCCCGACCATAAACTACACGCACCATTACATGTGACTATAACGTGTACAGTTATACCATGTAATCCAGACATGCAAAAGCATAAACAAATACAATCCTCCCCATTTTTCAGTCAAGGAGGTTACTGTAGTGACAGAGGAAGTGCGAGAGCAGCTTCTTGAAGCTTCTACTGCCACAAAGAAGGCCTTCACTGCTTACCGAAGGGAGGCGGAAGCCGACGAGCATCAGAATGTGGCGGAGGGGCAGAGCAGCACAGGCGAGAAGAACCAGGATGACAACGAGATGAGCGTCATCATAACCATCATGCAGCCAATCTTGCGCCTCCTTCAGCTGCTTTGTGAAAACCACAACCGTGAACTGCAGGTTAGCCTCTGTACTAGAGAATATTTGGTGAAAATTAGCGTTGGTAATGCTAAGTTTTCCAAATGTTGCTAACTAAAAACGTAGCTTGTCTAGCTGCACTTTCTCTAAGGAGCTGTACTGTATGTATGAGTGGTGTCAGAATAGCTCATATGCAGTTTTCTGCTAGCCATTTTAGTCCCCCAATATGGCGTAATTCTCAGTGAAAAGGGATATTTGGGGAAAAAATATAGGAGGATACTTAATTTCATCCATCGACACTGGATTAAATTGGGAAAAGTGGATGCCAGAATGCACCCAGGAATAAAAGGTTTAGCAGAAACGTTGTTAGCCGAAAAGGCTAAAAATATTAAAAAGTTGTGAAGACAACATTTCTTTTGTCAAATAACACGCACTGTTGTGTACTCAGTAAGACTAGCAATGTGCATTTAAAAAAGTAAATGGAGTTTATTCATAACAAGATAAATCTCTCGGTTTTGGTAGCTTCTGAAAAAGAGTTTCATGCTAGTTTCAAAATAATTAGTTAATCATCCAGAATTATTTCCTTCCTTGCTTATTGTTTGTGTCTTGAACTTTGTACATTACATCACCCTGAAGATGTTTATAGCTATACAAAATAAATATATAATGAAACCTAAATAATTTATATATTTTATTCAATACTGAAAAGTATCAGTAGTACAGTGCAAGTAAAACTGATTATGTATCTTTCAATGAAGCATTCCATGCTAGTTTCACAATTAGCTTATCATTAACAGATCGGTGAATTGTTTTATAATTATGTCCTTGCTTACCTAATGTTTGTATTTGAAACTTTTTATATAACCCCATCCTGTGGATGGTTACATCATAAACGCTTGTTATAATTTTACTCTTTCGGATCTGACATTTGTAAAGACCTTTGAAGAACGAAAATACATTCGAAAGAAATTTGAAATCCCCTTTTTGTTCCTGATTGAATCTAAGTCCTATTCCATACCATACTAAGAGTTATATATTGACACTGTCTGTGCTTCCTCTAGCTCTAATATGACTTCTAAAAACAAAAGCATGTCCCTCATACCCTGTTTTTCTCACTTGTCCCCTAGAACTTCCTCCGCTGTCAGAACAACAAAAACAACTACAACCTGGTGTGTGAGACGCTGCAGTTCCTGGATTGTATTTGTGGCAGCACTACAGGAGGTCTGGGGCTGCTGGGGCTTTATATTAACGAGAAGAACGTCGCTCTCATAAACCAGACTGTGGAGAGCCTGACAGAGTACTGCCAGGGGCCTTGCCATGAAAACCAGGTGGACCATCCACACACACTTCCTTTTCTATACTTTAAAGGAATATAGTACCTGAAATGAAATTCATTTACTCTCATTTACACTCACCATAAAAGCATCATAAAATTATTTTATGAACAAGTGATTCAAAGTCTCCTGAAGCGTAGTGTCCATTGCTGCTAGTGGTTTCTATGATCTACTCTACTTAGGCTTATGATGCTTTTGGGCAACGCAGCTCTGAACAGTCTGATTAGAGAAATAATCATTCAGGCAGGCTTGATTGATCCATTGTTTCTTTTGGGAATTGGATTTGTGAGTCTATTCTTGTCTCTTGAATTCAAAACACAGAGGAGGGTAAATGATGCCATAATTTTCATTTTTGAGTGAATAATCACTTTAAGATTATGCAGCCTTAGAACACCCAGTATTATCTGCTCAAAATGAGTTTTGGGCTAGGCATTATGCAGCTTTCTGACTTCATAGGACCTTCATAATGGGACTGATTAGCATCATTGTCCTACTTTTCTAAGAGGAAATGTAGTGTACTTGTATGACGACAATGTGCTTTTGTCCCGTAATGATTAGATGATTAGTCTCCCACTGAAGCACACTGTTTCAGGGCTGTAATTGCTTAATTGCAGGTTGATTTTCATATTAAACATTTGGGAATGTGTGGTGTTGTTTTTTTTTTTTGGAGCAGATTTTTTTTTCAGATCATTTAGTTCACCTTTAAATGCTCAATTCTGTTGTTTATTTTGTAGGTGTGCCTACTATACAATACCATTCAAAGTTTTAGGATCAATAATGTTTTTGTTGTTGTTTTTTATAGAAATTAATACTAAAAATGCATTAAATTGGCCTAAAGTGACAGTAAAGACTTATATTTTGTTAAAAAAAAAAGGAATCCTGAAACTAATGTATCACGGTTTCCACAAAAATATTAAGCAGCACTTCGTTTTTCATCATTGATAATAATAGGAAATATTTCTTGAGCAGCAAATCAGCATATTAGAATGATTTTTTTGAAGATCATGTGACACTGAAGACTGGAGTAACGACTGTTGAAAAATCAGCGTAGCATCACAGAAATAAATACATTTTTTCAAATATATTAGGGCTGTCAGTCGATTAAAATATTTAATCGCGATTAATCGCATGACTGTCATGAGTTAACTCGCGATTAATCGCAATTTAATCGCACATTTTATCTGTTCTAAATGTACCTTAAATTAATATTTTTCAAGTTTTTAATACTCTAACTGACATGGGCATGGACAAATATGGATGCTTTATGCAATATGTGTTTATTATTGGTGAAACCATAGTTAACAGAGCATGAAGACTAGACATGTTTCAAAAGTCATAGAAGTTTTTTAAAGAACTTGTTTATGTCTATTACACACATGAAAAAGGGACATAGAAATACCAGGTTCTCGTTACTTATGTTTATTTCCACTGAGCAATTGACTTAGACAAGCCGTTTACATTTTCACATTACAGGGCAGCTCACTTCTTCTGAACATGCAAAATGTTATTATTTATTATTACATTTGTTTGCCCCTCTGTGCCCACATACTGTATTTTCATGCAACTAAATTCTCAATAAAATCAAATAGCCTAAACATAAGATAAAGACAATAGCTGTTCCGTGATTTCGGCTATAATTGCATGTAAAATTATTTTAAAGTTTTAAAGCAGCACTGTGTAACTTTTGGCGCTCTAGCGGTTAATAAACAGGACTGCACGCATCCCACGGAAGAACATTCTAACCGGAGCTACTTCTCTAAGTTTACGTCTATGGCGATTCACGCAGGTATGTGTTACTCCGCAGCGGTGACGACCCAACCAGGCTACAATGGTCCAAATATAAGCACTTATTATAAGCGTACCATAGTGATTCGGGATAAGCCAAAAAGATGGTTTGGAAGATGAATTCATGATGTACTCGCTCATTATATACATTTTGCAAATTCTGAATACAGAAAAAGTTACATGCTGAACAGAGCAGACGGAGAGAGAGAGAGTGTGAGAGAGAGAGAGAGAGAGAGAGAGAGAGAGAGAGAGAGAGAGAGGTGTGCGTAGCGGGAAAGAGAGACCTCGCGCTTGTGCGATGTACAGTACCAGCTAGTCTCAGAAACTAAATAAGGTTTGGGCAAAAACTAAAGATTGGTCACTCTTTTTGGAAAGAAAAAAAAAAAGTTGCTAAAGGGGTTTGAAAAGTCATTAAGTTGGCAACACTGACAGCATCTCCATCCATTTCTCCAACCACGGGTTAGGCCACGGCGCAAACAGAAAATGCGCGCTGCATTAATCGCGCGTTAATAAAATTAGCGCCGTTAAAATGAATTTGCATTAACGCGTTATTAACGCGTTAACTTTGACAGCACTAAAATATATATAAGTAAAAACAGTTATTTTATATTGTTATATTTTACATTTTTTTTTATTATATAAAAGCCTTAAAATAAACAGTCTTACCAACACCAAACTTTGAATGCTAGTGTGCATTTAACATTTTTCCCTTGTTCAGAACTGTATTGCCACGCATGAATGTAACGGCATTGACATCATCATCGCTCTCATCCTCAATGACATCAACCCACTGGGAAAGAAGAGAATGGACTTGGTCTTGGAGCTCAAGGTGTGACAACACTTCCACAGCATTATGGGATATGTAGTTTTCACTTCAGTCCAAAATAATTGACGTGAATTGTCTATTTGTTACAGAATAACGCCTCAAAACTGCTGCTTGCCATCATGGAAAGCCGCCACGACAGTGAGAATGCGGAGAGAATCCTGTATAACATGAGGCCTAAAGAACTGGTGAATGGGACTTTGCATTGAAAACACATCTTTCTCCTGTTCCTGTAGACCGATTTTCTGTTTTGCATATGGTGGCAAATCTACAGTCATTATTGAAATGTTTGGTTGGTGTACAGGTGGAGGTGATCAAAAAGGCCTACATGCAGGGAGAAATTGAAGTAGAACACAACGATGATGATGAGAATGGCGAGGAAGAGCATGCCGCTTCTCCACGAAATGTGGGTCACAACATCTACATCCTGGCCCATCAGGTGACGCACACAAATATGCACTTACACACACTTTGACTGCGTTCACTGTGTCAGATGTCTGGATTATATCACCGTCTTCCCCTCCCCCGTGTGCTTCAGTATAGATTTTCTGCCTGTTCACGTAATTATCTGGGTCATTGTTGGAGGATGAGTTATGTAACCACGTTAGGAATGGTGCAGCTTTTCCACCGGCTCTCGGAGTGACACTGTTTGGCATCAGGGGTTTGTGAATGAAAAGACCAGAGAACAAAAAGTAGATTAGACAGGGCCGTTTGATTCAGTTTTACCCAAATAATAGAGAAATGTGCTTTTGCAGGTTGAGGCTCAAAAGGTCAGTCCATAATTGCAGCAACAAGTAATCCATTTCTGCGGTGGCTACACTGGCCGTGTTTTTTAAACAGAGTTTATTTGTTCACTGCTGGTCTTTGACCCTCGGTTGTTGTCGTAATTGGGCCCTTGTGAGAATATTGAATGCGGCATTTAGCTGTTGGAGAAGGAGATCAAATTAGGTAAATAATATTAAAAACATAATAAAACAAAAAGATATGTTAAATTATTTAGTTTTTCACACAAATATGCAAAAAAATAATAAGTAAATAAGTTGTTAATCACATTATAAGCAGGTTAAATAATGGAAAATACACTGAATAGATAAAATAAAAAATACAGTAGAATAGATAAAAAGTGACTGTTAAAGTCAATATACATATGTTTAAACAAGTCAAATTACTTATTTTTCTCATTCTGGTAACAAAGTATGGAAGCCTGTTTCTGCCACTGATTTAAAAAAAAAAAGGTAATTGATACATTTTATCTCACAATTTTGACTTTTTTTCTCACAATTGCGAGTTTATATCCTGCAATTCTGACTTTATAACTCGCAACTGCAAGATATATCCCGCAATTCTGACTTTATATCTCACAATTCTGACTTTATTACTCGCACATGTAAGTTTATATCTCGCAATTGCAAGAAAAAAAGTCTGAATTGCAAAATAAAAAGTTGCAGTTACCTTTTTTAAAAAAAATTTATTCAGTGGTGGAAACAGGCTTCCATAAAAAAAAAAAATTTGCAGAGTGAGTATTGCAATTATCAGCATGTTTATAGCTATCCAAATAAGAATGCACCAATGCTAGCAACTGCAGTTTTAAAGCCTCAGACTTTTGTGTTGTAGTTGTGACAAAGTGTTTTTAACATCACCTAAGACTTTAGATTGTTAAAATGTTTCATGATATTTGTCTGAGGTTTGGGTGGCATGATTGCTAATGGTATATTACAGGATTAGGGATGAAACCGTTTTGTGAACAATACAGAACATTTGACATCACATTTGACATCATAATCTGAAACATTCATAGATTAGGTATGTCATTAATTAATAGTAACCTACCTATTGGACAGTTATGAGCTCAGGATTGTGCTCTTCAGTTCCAACCAGCATTTCTCAGACAGGCGTTGGCCTTTCATTGACAGTAAAGTGTGTTATGAGCCAATGAACAAGGCCAGACGGGTCATTGCAACATATATATACACTGTCACAATGAAAACAAACACAGTCTCATCCCTTTTTCCACATATACCCACAGCTCGCCAGACACAACAAGGAACTCCAGGCCATGCTGAAGCCAGGAGGGACGTACGGGGAGGGAGATGAAGCTTTAGAGTTCTACGCCAAACACACAGCCCAAATCGAGGTCAGTGGTGTCCATCTATGGTGGCCATTACAGATCCACCATCCATAGACTTGAGTACACAAGCATCATTATTACTATTGTTCATTTGTCAAAAAACCATGACATTAATGCTACGGACATGAAGCAATCTTTTCAAAGAGATCAGATTTTCAATTTCCACATGGAAAACAAAAAATTAGCAAAAACCACTTAGAATTGTGTTGAAGGCATACAGTCATGGCCAAAAATATCGGCACCCTTGGTAAATATGATCTGTGAAAATTAATCTGCATTGTTAATCCTTTTGATTTTTTATTTTAAAAATTCACAAAAATCTAAGCTTTCATTGGAGAATAAGAATTTAAAATGGGGGGAAATATCATTATGAAATAAATGTTTTTCTCAAATACACATTGGACACAATTATTGGCACCCCTAGAAATTCTTATGAGTAAAATATCTCTGAAGTATATTCCCATTCATATTCACAATTTTGAGCACTCCAGGGTGAACATGAAATTATCCAGCCATGGCTTGCTGTTTCACAGAAATATAAATAGGAGAGAAAAGAAAGTCCAAATTCCCTTAATCATCCATCACAATGAGAAAAAATCCAAAGAATATATTTCTGATGTGCAGCAAAAGATAATTGAGCTTCACAAATTAGTGCAGTGGCTTTAAGAAAAGAGCTAGAGCAGTGAAAATTCCCATTTCCACCATCAGAGCAATAATTAAGAATTTCCATTCAACGTAAAATGTTATGAAACTGCCTGGAAGAGGACATATGTCTATATCGTGCTAATGCACGGTGTGGAGGAGAGTTTGAGTGGCTAGAGACTCTCCAAGGACCACAGCTGGAGAATTGCAGAAAATGAGAAGTTGAGTCTCGGGGTCAGAATACCTTTAAAAAAAATTGTCAAACAGCACCTACATCACCACATGTTGTTTGGGAGGGTTTCAAGAAAAATTCTCCTAGCTCATCCAAAAACAAACTCTCAAAAACAACACAAAATTGGGTCACTGAGCACAAAACCAAGCTTCTGCTGTGGCCATTCCAGTCCTCTGACCTGAACCCTGTAGAAAATGAGTGAGGTGAACTGAAGAGAAGAAGCACCAACATGTAGCTGGGAATCTAAAAAGTCTGGAGTGATTCTGGATGAAGGAATGGTCTCTGATCTCGTCAGGTGTTCTCTAACCTCATCAGGCATTATAGGAAAACATTTAGAGCTGTTAAACTGGCAAATGGAGGTTTCAAAAAGTATTGAATAAAAGGGTGCCGTTAATTGTGGCCAATGTGTATTAGAGAATTGTGACAATGAATTAGACAATGTGTTTATTTCATAATGATATTTCCCCCCATTTTAAATTCTTATTATCCAATGAAAGGTTAGATTTTTGTGATTTTTTTTAAATAAAAGATCAAAAGGATTAACAATGCAGATTCATTTTCACAGCCTTCTTTGATCATATTTACCAAGGGTGCCGATATTTTTGGCCATGACTGTATGTAGCAACAACAATATCATAGAGAATTTTTTGACCCAGAACCCCCATAGCAACTGCAAGGCAACACACTAAAAATGCCTCTGAAAACCTTAGCCATTGCATAGCACAGCAACAGAAAAAATAGTCCTATTACGCCAATGTTTGTTCATATATAATTGTTATCGCTGTATGTTTATCTTAAAGGGATAGTTCACCCAGAAATGAAAATTCTGTCATTAATTACTCACCCTCCTGTCATTCCAAACTCATAAGACCTTCATTCATCTTCGGAACAAAAATTAAGATATTAATTAGATATTAATTAAAGACATGAGGGTGAGTAATTAATGACAGAATTTTCATTTCTGGGTGAACTATCCCTTTAAATAAGTAGCTTTGTCTCCTGTTTAATTTTGTCTCATAAATTCACCGTGTTGACCAAACAGAAAGCTGCATGGTTTGAAATTATTTTTTGAAGCAATGCCATCACTATTGACACTGGACAGTGGACCTTTCTTTACCTTCGAAAATTCACTGAAATTTCACTAATGTGATTGCACCATTAGAGACGACAAGAAAAAAACTAAAACAGCAACTCTGTTTGTAAGTTATAACCTCCAGTGGCCACCAAAATGAGTCTTCACAAATGTAACCCCTATAGCCAATCTAGACAGCCTGCAACATTGCTTGTTTTCTCTTACAGATTGTCCGCCTGGATCGCACAATGGAGCAGATAGTTTTTCCTGTCCCCAACATATGCGAGTTCCTAACCCAGGAGTCCAAGCTCCGTGTCTATTACACCACAGAGCGCGATGAGCAGGGCAGCAAGATCAACGACTTCTTCTTACGCTCTGAAGACCTTTTCAACGAGATGAACTGGCAGAAGAAGCTGCGAGGTACTCAAGAGGCCACTGGTAACGCAAACTCCGTGCCTTGTGCGTGCGCACTCCCTTCCTCTATAACCTAGTAAGCTGATTTACACACCCTCTCCACTCCCAGAGCATCCAGGGACCCATCAGGGCTCTATGTAGGGCACCCCACTTTTGGTGCTGGGATGCATGCCTCACCCTGACCCCCTCAAGCCCAGGCTGTGGGAAGGGGGTGTAAATGTTAACTTATGTAAGATAGATAAGAATAAACCTATAACTAAAAATGATGTTTAAGTTTGCTTAAGATTTGGTTTAATGTGTGCTTGAGGGTTTGGGAAATAAGGAAGAAAGATGGGTCACGGAGAAGTCTGAATGAATCCCGAACAAACGCACATGGCAGCTTACATCACAAAAGCCGATTACGGAAATAAGCTGAGCGAGGGATCAAATAAACAGATGATGGCAAAAAAGAAATTCTTAAACCCATTTTCCACCAACCGGGTGCTGGTGACCAATCTGGAACCATTTCCAACTAGCTCTGCACCAGGCCTTAAAACCTGCTGGTTTTAAAGCCTGCTTGAACCAGAAACCAATAAGAAGTCAGGGTGGGTTAATGGCCACACTGAATGACAATGTCGAAGTATTAGAATATTAAAATACCAAAAAAAAAGGATATCACAGGAACCAAAAATGTATTAAATTACCCAGGACCCATGCACTTTTGACTGTTGCATTAAAATATCTCATGATCAAATTTCGAAAAATCTGTTTCTGTGGAAAACGGTTTGGAAAGGTGAGGCAAAGATGGTAGAAAATGGGTTATCTGGAAAAGGATAAGAGTTCTCAGACAGGAAGAGTGTGAGGTGAGCCACAATAACAACATAAAACCTGCAAGATTAGAATCAGAACTGTGTCAAAAAGCAGCTCGACAGACGGAGGGGCTTGCGACAGCTATTTTCTTGCATTGGACATTTGGCCACAGTTCTTGTTTGTATCTTTGAGTTTTTTGGTCATGAGTTAAAAAGGAGGGTGTGAATAAAAGGGAGGGTGTGAATTCCATGTTAGTAATGAACCTCTGTAACTGACATGGGAAGGTTTTTATCAGGCTGAATCGAAGTAGAAACAACGTTCCATTGCCGCAACCCGAAGTCATGAGTGTGGCGGCCTGCGTGTGAAAGTCCCCTCCTCCAGTTCCTCTTTTTAGACAAAAACCCCCTGTCAAAATAGCCATAGCTTAGAAACTAAATCCTCCAATTAGACTCCTTAGAGAGGCATGGGTCAAAACAAAGGTGGCGGTTGAGGTCAGTGAGCTCTTGTATATGGTTTGGCCTCACTAAGAAACCTTTGAACTCTTTGGTCATATTTCTAGGATTTTTGACTTCAATTTTAGGTGCGGGTGGTGAAATTGCACATCTCTAAAACTGCACAACTGACCAAACAGCCTCTATCTTAATTCAATGCATGTTTTATTTGGAATAACATTGTTTAACCTGTTTTTGAAGGAATACTAGACTTAAAGTTAGTGCATTGGACGTTGCCTTGATTGGATGTAATTGGAAATGCACATGGTCAGCTGGATCACATTTGAGCTTGAGATTTTTCAGAATTGGTCCTTGAGATCGTCATGGAAACTAACACACAACTGTCCTCATGTTGTTTAGTAGAAGGCAGTAGAATGACATAATGCGATCAATTGCCTAAAAAAAAATCAAATAAAAGATGAGCAGTACTGCATGGAACCTGTTAATGACATCATTTGTTATTTCATCCCAGCAGGCCTTGTTGTACTACATGAGATTAGTTTCTTTCTTCAAACCACAGTGCATTACATTGTTCTGTATAGGGTGGAAATAGGCAGTTTATGGGTGCAATGTGCAATTTCTGACCTTGCAAAAATAATGACTTCTCGAACTGATTTCAAACACTGCCATTTTCTATTGTTCAGGCAACCAGGTGATCCTGCTCTAAAATTCACGCAATCTGTTTAAACCAATGTTGTTATGTCAGTACTCAAACAGATTGCTTCCCGTAGTGGCACAGAACTTACACACTTGGCCAAAGTTGGAGCTTGTTTGAATATCAGCAAATGGTTTCAAATTAAATCTGTTGGTGTTTGTGCCAGAACTATGTACGTGGAGCTCTGGCATGGTGTGCATCAGGGGCGTAGTATTGGACCCTTTTAATTTTGTGATAGAAACACTCTGGAAAGGTACAAATTGTGTTGTGTTGGTGATTTTCCTGAATGTTTGGAATTGAATTTTTTTGACTTGCTGCCTCCTCCAGCTCAGCCCATCCTGTACTGGTGTTCCCGTAACATGTCCTTTTGGAGCAGCATCTCCTTTAATCTCGCCGTCCTCATGAACCTGTTGGTAGCATTCTTCTATCCACTGGAAGGAGTGCGCGGAGGTGAGTTTTTTTTTTTTTTGTTGTTGTTGTTGTTGTTTAGCATGAAATTCTATACAAATGTAATTTTTATTTCTTTCCATATGAGATATTTAGAAAGTTTTATAATACAGTTTTATTATTATTATAATATTATTATATACATGATTCTGTAATAAAGGAAAAAAAAGATTTTTTCAAATCTCTGATCCAAACAAGCTGGATACTCTGTAGACAGTGCTCAGTAATTGTTAGAATACCAACCACAACTTTGATCGTTCTTGCATACATTGCTAGAGTACAGATTGCTGTTTTCATAGAAGTAATTGAGTGTATTCAGTAACAGATGCTGGAACTTGACACTTTACTGACCTACTTTCAGCACACACAGCCCCTCAAAGACATTGGCCTACAAAACAGAGCTCCAACAAAAAACGCTGATGGCCTTACTTCTGTCGTAACACATCTTATATAATTCATTCATTCTGAACGATTTGATCCCCTTCATTTACCTCATTAGCGTACAATTTTTTATATATATCCATGTTTATTCCATATAAGCAATGAATAAATTTATTAATTGTATAAAATTATATATTCATATATTAAATATATATTTTAATATTTATTGTCAAGAATGCATGATTAAACATTTAAAAAATATACAAAATATCAGTAAACAAAAACTAAAATACATATATAATACAGATACATATCTACCTTCAGACAG
>JAFVLL020029263.1:0-11404 GCA_021397915.2 Tor tambroides | reverse complement strand
TTTGGCATAAAAGAAAAATCAATAATTTTGACCCATACAATGTATTTTTGGCTATTGCTACAAATACACCTGTGCTACTTAAGACTGGTTTTGTGCTCCAGGGTCACATATTAAAAACATAATAAAACAAAAAGTTACATGATACATTTTTTTTTGTCCACACAACTATGTGAAAAATAATATGTAAATAAGTCATTAAATTAGTAATTTATCACATTATAAGCAGATTAAATAATGGAATACACATTTAATACGAGTTTATATCACTCAATTCTGAGAAAAAAAGTCAGAATTGTGAGTTTTTATCACGTAATTCTGGAAAAAAGATGTGAACTAAATAAATTGTGTACTAAATAAACTAAATTGTGAGATAAAACGGTCTTCCATAAGAAAGTATTACAGAGCGAGTTAAAAGTTAAATAATCTGCATGTTTATAGCTATCCGAATACCAATGCTAGCAACTGAAGTTTGAAATCCTCAGACTTTTGTGTTGTAGTTATGACATATTGCATTTGCCATCATCTAAAGGCTTTAGATTGGTAAAATATTTCATGATATTTGTCTGAGGTTTCGGTGGCATGATTGCTATGGTGTATTATAGGATTAGGGATGAAACCTTTATGTGAACAATACAGAACATTTGACATCACATTTGACATCATATTCCTAAATATTCATAGATTAGGTATGTCATTAATTAACACTAATCTACGTATTGGGAAGTTATGAGATCAGGGTTGCGCTCTTCAGTTTGAACCAGCATTTCTCAGACAGGCGTTGGCCTTTCGTTGACGGTAAAGTGTGTTATGAGCAAAACAACAAGGCCAGACAGGTCATTGCAACATATATACACTGTCAAAATGAAAACAAACACAGTCTCATCCTTTTTTCCACATACACCCACAGCTCGCCAGACACAACAAGGAACTCCAGGCCATGCTGAAGCCAGGAGGGACGTACGGGGAGGGAGATGAAGCTTTGGAGTTCTACGCCAAACACACGGCGCAAATAGAGGTCAGTGGTGTCTATCTATGGTGGCCATTATGGATCCACCATCCATAGACTTGGAGTACACAAGCATCAGTATTACCAGGGCCATAGCCAGATATGAGGCCACATTTTTCATGTTCAAAAATAAAATTTGTTTTCTGAATGACTAATTTTCTGTTAAACTCCTCATATGAATAACTGCATGACATGTATAATTCAGTTTGCAAGAATGTTTAGCGTCCCTGGTATGAAAATTATCGCTGCGAGACGCTGGCGGAGTGAATGAATCTTCAGAGAGTTGTGAGTGAGGGCGCGGGCGCAGCCTCCGTGTTGCCAGATCCAGCTAATAAAGTAGGAAGTTGCTGTTTAGAGTCAGCGATATCTTTATCTTTATCTTTATCTTTATCTTTATCTTATCTTATTTGCAAAAGATTGGAAATAATTTTGGTTTATTTTTAGTTTTTTTGGTTCTTTTAGTAGCAGTATCTGGCAACACTGCATCGCACTTAAACTGACAGAAATCAAAAAGCCCATGGACAGGTTTTTACTGACAGGATACGACATTCAGTAAGGGAAACACAAAAATTATCATGATATTATCTGTCAGAAACGTTATCAACGCTGTCAAAAACAGTAGCATTTAACACTAGTGTACACAGATCTGTAGACCAAATAGATTACAGAATGAAATGAAATATGCAAAAACTAGCCATGAAGAAGTCTATGCTATGTCATTCAGTATAGTTAAATTGTCAAAAATCGTGCTATTAACATTCATAAGAGCACTAGACAAAGTTATTGTAGTTATGTATTGTTTCATGAATAATAAACAACTGATAAGATTATCCACCCTTAAATATAGTAAAGTATTAACAAATTTTGATGGAATAAATAGGGTATGATTTAAAAATGATAATCCCTCCAAAACAGAGAAAACATCTTTCACAAACATCTACATGTTTGTCTCCTTTAAAGTGTTTATAGTGTATATAATGAGTTGTATTTGTAGGGGTTATTATAACACAATTCTTTAACACCAACAACCCCCCATCTTCCCACCCCCAAACACCACCTAATGTTACACCCCCAAACACAACCTGTTGTTCATTGGTTGAAAACCCTGACGTTTATGCCAAGAACATGAAGCGTCCTTTTCAAAGCAATCAGATTTATAGTTTCCACCTGGCAAAAACTAAAAAAGAGCAAAAAAAACCATAGACTTTTATTGAAGACATTTTGTAGTGACCAGAAATAATTATCCTCATGTCATTCATCTTCAGAACACAAATTAAGATATTTTTGATGAAATCCGAGAGCTTTCTGGACATGCATAAGATAGCAATGTAGCTGAAATGTTCCAAGGCCCAGAATGGTACAAAGGACATCGTTAAAATAGTCCATGTGACATCAGTGGTTCAACCGTAATTTTACAAAGCTGCAAGAACATATTTTGAAGATGAAGGTCTTACGGGTTTGGAACGACATGAGGGTGAGTAATTAATGACAGAATTTTCATTTTTGGGTGAACTATCCCTTTAAATAAGTAGCTTTGTTTCCTGTTTAATTTTGTCACATAAATTCACCGCATTAACCAACAGAAAGTTGCTTGGTATGAAATTATTTTTGAAGCAATGCCATCACTATTAACGTTGGACAGTGGACCTTTCAGTGAATTTTCGAAGGTACAGAAATTTCACTAATGTGATTGCGCCATTAGAGACGACAAGAAAAAAACAAAACTGCTCCAGTGTCTACCAAATTGAGTCTTCACAAATGTAACCCCTATAGCCAATCCAGACAGCTTGCAACATTGCGTTTTTTCTCTTACAGATCGTCCGCCTGGATCGCACAATGGAGCAGATAGTGTTTCCTGTTCCCAACATATGTGAATTCCTAACCCAGGAGTCCAAGCTCCGCGTCTATTACACCACGGAGCGCGACGAGCAGGGCAGCAAGATCAACGACTTCTTCTTACGCTCCGAAGACCTTTTCAACGAGATGAACTGGCAGAAGAAGCTGCGAGGTACTCAAGAGGCCACTGGTAACGCAAACTCCGTGCCTTGTGCGTGCGCACTCCCTTCCTCTATAAACTAGTAAGCTACTTTACACACCCTCTCCACTCCCAGAGCGTCCAGGGATCCATCAGGGCTCTATTCATACAGTGCGCCCCGCTTTTGGTGCTGGGATGCATGCCTCACCCTGACCCCCTCAAGCCAGGACAGTGGGGAGGGGGTGTAAATGTTAAATGTTATGTAAGATAGACAAGATAAAACCTAAATATTATGTTTTTTACTTAACATTTTGGTTTTATGTGGGCTTGAGGGTTTGGGGAACAAGCAAGAAAAAGATGGGTCAGGGAGAAGTCTGAATGAATCCCAAACAAACACACATGGCAGCTTACATCACAAAAGCCGATTACGGAAATAAGCTGAGCGAGGGATCAAATAAACAGATGATGCCAAAAAAGAAATTCTTTAACCCATTTTCCACCAACAGGGTGCTGGTGACCAATCTGGAAACAATTCCAAATGGTTCTGCACCAGGCCTTAAAGGGGTCATATGATGTTGCTAAAAAGAACATTATTTTGTGTATTTGGTGTAATGCAATGTGTTTATGTGGTTTAAAGTAAAAAAAAAACATTATTTTCCACATACTGTACATTATTGTTGCTCCTCTAAGCCCCGCCTTTCTGAAACGTGTCGATTTTTACAAAGCTCATCGTTCTGATGGTTTTAAACAGGTCCTATTATGCTCTTTTACAAAGTCTTGATTTTGTTTTGGGGGTGTACTAGAACATGCTCTCATGCTTGGTGGTTCGAAAATCACATTATTTTTCACATAATTTACGTTATTACAATATCTTTCTCCCCAGCCTGACACAAACGGCTCAATTAGTTCTGGGTTTGATGAAGGCCCGCCTTCCGAAAAACTAAATGTATTGTGATTGGTTAGCTGTCCCAGTGAGTTGTGATTGGCGAACAGCTTAGACGGCGTTTCAGTACTGCCCCGCCCCTCGTCAAAGCAGCAAGTTCATCAATATTGCCATATCAATTCAGACCCCGAGATTATTGAACAAGAGGATCATGCAGAACCTTTGCACGCACGGATATTGCAAGACATATTAAACTGGTAATGTTACTGTTGTTGTTGTTTTTTTTTGTTTGTTTGTTTTTTGGCTAAATCACGTTTTAGATACAATGTCAACAACAGCTTAAAAATAACTGCATTGACTATGTACAGATAAGTGCAACGGTAATATGTATTATGTTTATTGTTCTTTAATTCTAACATTATAACATGAATTGCACTGAAACTGCTATACAGTTGAATTTATTTATACCATAGTCCCAAAGAGTTACACTATTTGTGGCAGCATATATATGCAAATTAATTCTCTGCCAGCGGGAGGCGCTGTTGGAGCGGGAGAGAAATGAAATGAAAATGACATCCAAAATTTTCTGTAAACAGTTGGTTTCCATCGGAAATACAGTGATATAAAAACGATTTTGAAATGTGCTGCAGTGCTCAACCAAGCCTTCTTCCCACCTGCCAACCATTCAAATTTCCGTAGGCGGGATTTACAATTTGTGATGTCACAAATACAGGAAAACAACTTTGTAGTCCAAACGAGCTGTTCGTTGTAGTTCTTGGAAAGGGGATTTTTTAAAAACAAAATATCTCCCTTTGGAGTGGACTTTGAGATTTGTAACTTTGTAGATCGTTTTATGCCCAAACATACACACTACACACTGACTAAAATTCAAAAAGTGAAAAAGCATAATAGGACCCCTTTAAAGCCTGCTTGAACCAGAAACGGATAAGAAGTAAGGTTGGGATAATGGCCACGCTAGATGGCGATGTCAAAGTACTAGTATATTAAAATGCAAAAAAAGGATATCAAAGGTATTAAAAACTTATTAAATTACCCAGGACCCATGCACTTTTGACTGTTGCATTAAAAGATCTCGTGATCAAATTTAAAAAAAAATCTGTTTCTGTGGAAGACAGTTTGGAAAGGTGAGGCAAGGATGGTAGAAAATGGGTTATCTGGAAAAGGATAAGAGTTCTCAGACAGAAAGAGTCTGAGGTGAACCACAATAACAAGATAATACCTGCAAGATAAGGATCAGAACTGTGTCAAAAAGCAGATCGACAAACGGAGGGGCTTGCCACTGCTATTTTCTTGCATGGGAGATTTGGCCACAGTTCTTGTTTGTTTGTATCTTTGATTCTTTTGGTCATGAGTTGCAAATAAAAAGGAGGGTGTGAATTCCATGGTAGTTAGTAATGCACCTCTATGACTTACATGTGAAGGTTTTTATCAGGCTGAATCAAAGTAGAAGCAACGTTCCATTGCCGCAACCCCAAGTCATGAGTTTGGTGGCCTGTGTGTGAAAGTCCCCTCCTCCGGTTCCTCTTTTCAGACAAAAAACCCCTGTCAAAATAGCCATAGCTCAGAAACCAAATCCTCCAGTTAGACTCCTCAGAGAGTCATGGGTCAAAACAAAGGTGGCGGTTGAGGTCAGTGAGCTCTCGTGTATGGTTAGGCCGCACTAAGAAACCCTTTGAACTCTTTGGTCTTATTTCTATGGTTTTCGACTTCAATTTTAGGTGCGGGTGGTGAAATTGCACATCTCTAAAACTGCACAACTGACCAAACAGCCTCTATCTTCATTCAGTACATGTTTTATTTGGAATAACATTGTTTAACTAAAGAAAAAAACTGATTTTGAAGGAATACTAGACTTAACAAAGTTAGTACATTGGACGTTGTCCTGATTGGATGTAATTGGAAATGCACATAGTCAGCTGGATCACATTTGAGCTTGAGATCATTCAGAATTGGTCCTTGAGATCGCCATGGAAACTAACACAACTGTCCTCCTGTTGTTTAGTAGAAGGCAATAGAATGACATAATGCGATCAATTGCCTAAAAAAATCAGCTTGGAAGAAATAAAAGATGAGCAGTACTGCGTGGAACTTGTTAGTGACATCATCTGTTATTTCATCCCATCAGGCCTTGTTGTATTACGTGAGATTGGTTTCTTTCTGCGAACCACAGTGCGTTACATTGCTCTGTATAGGGTGGAAATAGGCAGTTTTATCTGTGCAATTTCTGACCTACTGCAGAAACCAAAGACAATTGCAAAATTATGAATTTTCAACTGAATTCACACACTGCCATCTTCTATTGTTCAGGCAACCAGGTGATCCTGCTCCAAAGTCACGCAATTGATTTGAACCATTGTTGTTGTGTCAGTACTCAAACTGATTGCTTCCCATAGTGGCACAGAACATACACACTTGGTCAAAGTTGGTGCTTGTTTGAATATCAGCAAATGGTTTCAAATAAAATCTGTCAGTTTGTGTTTGTGCCAGAACCATGTACAGTATCTCACAAAAGTGAGTACACACCTCACATTTCAGCAATCATTTTAGTATATATTCTCAAGGGACAGTACTATAGAAATGACACTTGGATATATTTTAGAGTAGTTAATGTGCAACTTGTATAGCAGTAAAGATTTACTGTCCTCTGAAAATAACTCAAAGCCATTATTGTCAAAATAGCTGGCAACAAAAGTGAGTACACCCTAAGTGATAACAGCTATACGTCGTTTAACCATGCAAAGCCACATGTCCTATTCATCATGTTCATGTTTTTGTCTGCTTGACAGGACCATACAAATTTGTGTATCTTGTATTAGAGCAGTTAAAATTTGGTGCTTTGAGTACAATTCTCTCATACTGACCACTGGATGTTCAACATGGCACCTCATGGCAAAGAACTCTCTGAGGATTTGAGAATTAGAATTGTTGCTCTCCACAAAGATGGCCTAGGCTATAAGAAGATCAGTAACACCCTGAAACTGAGTTACAGTACAGTGGCCAGGGTCATACAGAGGTTTTCCAAGATGGGTTCCACTCGGAACAGGCCTCGCAAGGGTCGATCAAAGAAGTTAGGTCCTCGTGCTGTGCGTCAGGTGCAGAAGATTGCTTCAAAAAACAGACGCATGAGTGCTGCCAGCATTGCTTTAGAGGTTGCAGAAGCAGAAGGTCAGCTTGTCAGTGCTCAGACCATACGCCGCACACTGCAACAAGTCAGTTTGCATGGCCATCGTCCCAGAAGGAAGCCTCTTCTGAAGCTGGCTCACAAAAAAGCCTGCAAACAGTTTGCTGAAGACAACCTGTCCAAGAGCATGAATTACTGGAACCATGTCCTGTAGTCTAATGAGACTAAGACAAACTTGTTTGGCTCAGATGGTGTGTGTTCATGTGTGACGATGCCCTGGTGAGGAGTACCAAGAAAACTGTTTCTTGCCTATAGTCAAGCATGGTGGTGGTAACATCATGGTCTGGGGCTGCATGAGTGCTCCTAGTACTGGGGAGCTGCGTTTCATTGAGGGAAACATGGAGTCCAATATGTACTGTGCCATTCTGAAGCAGAACATGATGCCCTCCTTTCAGAAACTGTGCCGAACGGCAGTTTTCCAACATAATAACGACCCCAAACACACCGTAAAGATGACAACTTCCTTGCTGATGTAGCTGAAGGTGAAGGTGATGGAGTAGCCAAGTATGTCTCCAGACCTAAACCCTATTGAGCACACGTGGGGCATCCTCAGGCGGAAGGTTAACAAGCACCGTGTGTCTAACATCCAGCAGCTCCATGATGTCATTATGGAGGAGTGGAAGAGGATGCCAGCAACAAACTGTGCAGCTCTAGTGAATTCCATGCCCAGGAGGATTAAGGCAGTGCTAGATAACAGTGGTACCCCTACAAAATATTGACTCTTTGGACACAGTTTTGACATGTTCACTAAGGGTGTACTCATTTTTGTTGTCAGTTATTTGGACAATAATTGCTATATGTTGAGTTATTTTTAGAGGACAGTAAATTTGTGCTGCTATACAAGCTGCACATTGACTACACTAAAATATATCCAAGTTTCATTTGTGCAGTATTGTCCCTTGAGAAGATATACTAAAATTGTTGATGAAATGTGAGGGATGTACTCACTTTTGTGAGATACTGTATGTGGAGCTCTGACATGGTGTGCATCAGGGACGTAGTATTGGACCCTTTTAGTTTTGTGATAGCAACACTCCTGAAACTTACAAGTTGTGCTGTGTTGGTGTACATGTTCCTTTAACATTTGGAATTGATTTTTTTGACTTGCTGCCTCCTCCAGCTCAGCCCATCCTGTACTGGTGTTCCCGTAACATGTCCTTTTGGAGCAGCATCTCCTTTAATCTCGCCGTCCTCATGAACCTGTTGGTAGCATTCTTCTATCCACTGGAAGGAGTGCGTGGAGGTAAGTTTTTTTATTTTTTTTTATTTTTTATTTTTGCTGTTTTGCATGAATCTATCTATCTATCTATCTATCTATCTATCTATCTATCTAAACAAGTTGGATACTAGTGCTCAGTACACAGTGCTCTGTAATTGTTAGAATACCAACCACCAGTTTGATCACACTTGCATACATTACTAGAGTACAGATTGCTGTTTTCATGGAAGTAATTGAGTGCATTCAGCAACAGATGCTGGAACTTGACACTTCACTGACCTACTTTCAACACACAGCCCCTGAAAGACATAATTTGGCCTACATAACAGATCTCCAACAAAAACGCTGCTGACCTCACTTCTGTCATAACACATCTTATATAATTCATTCATTCCGAACGATAAGATCTCCTCCACTTACCTCAGCAGAATACAATTATCTTATATATCCATTTATTCTGTGTTTATTCCATATATAATCCATGAATAAATATATAAATTGTATAAAATTATGCGTAAATATTTATTTTGATATTTATTTTCAAGCGTTTAATCATGCATTTAATCAAGAAAGATTAAATGCATGATTAAACATTAAAAAATATGCTGAGAAAACTAAAATACAGACACATACTGTAACTACCTTCAGACACCTTGGAAAGCATTTCAAAAGTGTTTATTTATGGGGTGTCGTAACGATCAACATAACTTTTGTGCATAACCTGGTTATTGATCTTGCCCTCTTATCTTAGATCACTCGTGTAACAATGTCACCTGACTCCGGCGCTCACACGCACACTATTTCCCTAATCTCATAAGCTGTTAAAACTGTGTCTGTCTCCTCCCTGCTCTTTCTGATCAAAAGTGTGTTTGTATACATGTCGAAGGAATACGACACCTGTTTATGTCAGAGCTGAGATTTGACCCCGAAACAGAGACCCAGATAAAGTCAAAGGACTGGCAGTTACTTCGTTCTTATATCACAGCTCAAGCACCTGCAGCTTGGGTTAAATTTTATGATCAATATCATCTAAATGTGAGCGATAAGTAATATTTCGTAGGCCGTTCTGTGTTTATTTCACTCTTTCATGTTGTGTTGAGTATTGATTGTCCAGTCATTGTGACTGGCATAAGTGCCACATTGTGACTGGCATAAACTCTGCATTGTTCAGGCTGGGGTCAGGCTCCAAGGGCTCTTTTGTTTTGGGCCTTTCCCTTTCTCAAAGCGCACATGAGTGTTTGGGCCTTTAATTGAAATCTCTTGTAGTCTCTAAAACAAAAGGCTCCTCTGGGAGCCCAAAACAGACTGAACTAGTTCTGGTATAGATTCAATATAGGTCACGATTTGAAATGCAAACCAATAAAAGCTGATAAAGGACATGTTAAAGGTGGATTTGAAATATTGTCTTTGCAATAAACATGGTTGTAAAACAATCAGTAAACTGACAAAATATTTATAATTGGCAGTTTGATATTTAACAAAGAATTATATAAGTAGTTCAGTAGTTCATTTTCCTTCTGTACCACATGCTGTTTGATTGTCTAATGTTTTCTAAAGATTTTATAGTTGCATGTGCCACTGGCACGGATAACTGGACTTAAGTCAAGGCCATGCGGTTATAAAACGAAATATTTTTCTCTACTTTCATATGGTCAGCTCACTTTTTCTTTACTAGGCTGATTTCTGTTTTTCCCCCACATGTATTTCTTATTTATTTATGTATTTATTTAAATTTTAATTTATTATTATTGTTAATAATGTGTATTTATTTATATTTAAATGATGCATTATTATTGTTATTATTATTATTATTATTATTATTATTATTATAACGTACACTTATGCACAAAAAGCAACCATTACATTATGAACATAATTCCAATTTATACAATCTAAGTAATCACAAATTCTAAGTAATCAGTAAATTCTTGAATTTACTGTGAATTCTTAACAGCCCACAATCCTGCTTCATTGTATCAGTTCTTACTGGTTGTTTCACACCTTATTTTCACTTTCAGTGTGGGCACTTCAAAATCGATTGTCTTCCGACACATTTTCAAAAGCACGTTTAAGAACAATCAGCACCTTTGAAGCCGATTAAAAAGGGCCTTCTGCAGAGTTCAGTACGTCCCTGACTGTACAGTATTTGTAAAGGTCAAGCAAGAGGCCCTACAGAATTCCAGAATGTGTGTAAGAGCGGAGCAGGGGCGTGTTCCTTCCCTCCCGCCCCGTCTGGCAGAATGTAGCCATTCAAACACAATGAGGGCTGTAGAAGTAGGTCAGTGTGTGTAAGCTCAGTGCACAGGAACACATAGCATTAATGGTACAGCTTTTGGGAGATCTAGGGCTTTAAAAGAGTGAGTAAAAAGGTTGAACATAGCCACTTCCTTGTCAGTTATGGATAAGGCACATGCACATTACAAATCTATGGTGCCTGAGAAACAGATGTTCATTTGACGTAAGTTTACATTAGAGTAATTCAAGCATAGCTTCATTCCCTCCTGACCTCAATGTCAGTTGCAATTGCTGCCATACATTTGAGACCACTGGCTACTTGTTTTATGTATGTTTGTTTATTTATTATTATTATTTTAACTTCTACAGTATATATTAATATTTTATATCAGTGATGTACGTTTTCATGTTATTTAATTCAGTATTTTTCTTTACAAATAAAATTTTCAGTGTAACAAATTTGTGAGCTATGTCCCACTTTTGTCTGATTGACAGTGGACATGATCAAAGCCTGATGATCAAGTTCGCCAGCATATATTGATAAAAGATTCTAAGATTATCTTGTGCTTCACTGGAAGAAAATCTGAGTCACATGATCAAGGTCACAAATTGACTTGATTAGTGACCAAGAAATAGTGCAGAATCTGAAATATTCAACTCGTTTAAAACTTTATTTCCAGGTTTAAATTAGATTTCGAATCCTAGAGTTTCAGTGTAGTCTGTTTGTGTGTGGGTAAGTTTGTGGAAATGAATGGAACAGAGCCTTTGACGTCCTCGATTCTGAAAATTTCCTGGCCGCCCACCAGCCCTGTTGGTCCAAACCCCAGCTCGGCTCGGCCGTGAGTCCGTCCTTGCTCGGTACCCGATGCTCATGCATCTTTCAG
>JAFVLL020029262.1:16011-26960 GCA_021397915.2 Tor tambroides | reverse complement strand
AAAAAAATGAAAAAACGAAAAAGGAGCTGCTTTCTCATTTTTCTACTTTCAATATTAAAACAAAAAACGAGTGAACGCTCGATTCCCGATTTTGGTTTTCTAATTTCAAAAGGAAAATCCGTTGGCCGCCAAGTACACGGACCGAAAACACTTCCACTCCATATTTTGATTCTGTCATTAACCATATAAAGAGCCCCACAAAAAGCAGGACATCAAAAAATTCAGTTATACTCATATTGTTCTTCCCCACGGAAATCTTTAGTAAAAGGCGAAAGATTTATACGGTCTGAGGTAAAACATGAGTGTTCTGAAGGTGCAAGAGTCCGGGTTCAGTATCAGAGGAGAGGAGACTCAAATATCAATGACGGTAACTACGTAGCGACTTTTACAAATAACACCAACCAAACTAATGCAATATAATAAACAAATAAATCTACCATAATTGATATTTAAGATGCATATAAGCATATAAATCACTAAATATGATACTAACAATTTAAAGTTGGGCGTGCAGTGCATCCTGGGAGCTCAAACTTGGTGCCTGCGTTAGACACGTGACTATCTTTAAACGCCCCTCCACGTTTTTTTCCCCCCTGTGGTCACTCCCCCTTTTTGTTCTGTGGTTCATAAGATCGAAACCTTAAATAAAATAAACAAACAAACCAAAAACTATACTTAAGAAAATATTTTCATTTTCACAGAGCTGTAATAACAACACAAGCTAATAAAATGAATAACTTGCGCCCCCTGCTTTACGTGCATTTGTATTCATGTGGTATTTCAATAGGGATATTTTGCATACTCCCCTACTTTCCAATAAATTCAAAATAACTGAACTGGGGTTAGTGGTCTTACATAAATTTTATAATTTAAAAAAATGTATGTAGTTAGTTAGTTGTACTTTATGTATGTAAGAGCTTTAAGATACATAATTTAAATAAATA
This sequence comes from Tor tambroides, assembly GCA_021397915.2. Taxonomy (NCBI): domain Eukaryota; kingdom Metazoa; phylum Chordata; class Actinopteri; order Cypriniformes; family Cyprinidae; genus Tor; species Tor tambroides. The sequence continues at coordinate 26,016 of JAFVLL020029262.1, read as the reverse complement.
AATTCAAAATGTAACAAATCAAATGTGCTCCAACTCCAACACGCAAGTCCTATCAGTGAATTATTTGGCGACACCTTGTGGTCATATGATGTAGGCCTACTAAGTTGCTTGAATTCTCAAGCCAAATTGGAACAAAAATGGCCATCTAGCTCTAGTAAAAATGCAAAATACACCATTAGAGTAATAAGACTCCCATGATATATTACTGTAGTCAGAAAAGGCCCACTATGATGATAGTTAACACTGTATAAAGGCCAACTGAAAGTTTTCTTTCTTTTATGGTATTATTAAAGCTATTTATATATCAAACTGCTTACAGATAATGTCATCTTACAGAAAACTTTGCTGTTTTTATCCCATCACAGTGTAGATAACAAGATGAAGGAGAATGTATGAGTTAAGAAAAACGTACAAGCAATCAACAGAGTGCTGGTAGCTTCTAACCTCACCATATAAACTCAATAAAACTCTAACTAATCAACCTGCCTGCACTACATTCTCACAGTGCCCTGGTTCCCATCTCACTACAAAGACTTCCATCAACAGGATAGACTGCGGTTTGAATGATTAACCCCTAATTACAGAGTCCCCCCCAAAAGTAATTGAAACATAAGATTGGGAAAATAATATTTTTTCCTCGTTTCCTCCACTTGTACAGGGCTTTCAAATGTTTCAGTAACCAGCTAATCAAGGAAAATAGCTTCCACCTGCTTCCCTAGATGCTGGTCAATCATTTTGCCTGAAAATGTAGGCATAGCAATAGTGGAGAGCTTGAGTCCTTTCTGTTTCTTTCAGATCATCAGCGGAGAGAACGTTGATAAAATGTAAATACTGACATATCATTTTATTATAGATTTAAACATTATAAATGTATCACAAAACCATAGTTTGCTAGGTTCTTTGTTGGCATATAGAGACCTTAGTCAAGGTAGCACCATATTTAATTTCTGAAAGGAATGAACACAAGGCTTGGCAATGCTGCTTGAGGATGAAAGTACAGTCAGAGGGTTCAGTGGATTGTACTGTTGCTTAACAACACACTGATTGTTCGGCTGATGAAACATCTTTCCAATAGATTTTCAGTAAGCAAAACCTTTAAAAAAAACAGTTTTTAAAAGATGTGAAAATTGCATGTGATCTAAGACCTGTATACAACACATTGTAAAGACTCACAGCCATGTTTTCATCTACATAAATTTGATATGGTGTCTATAGCTACCCTAAGGTCTATGGTTGCACGAAGAGCCTTTTAACATCCATGGAAATCATTGTACACTGCACAAAAGATTCTTTATAGTGGAAAAGGTTCTTCATATTACTAAAATGTTCTTTACACTAAGAAAAAAAGTTTCTTTTAAGAACTGTTTACAGAAAGGTTCCCAGATAGCATGGCGACATTGATACAATGTTGAGTTTTGATCCAAACCGTAATTCTGGTTGAGATTGACATTTCAATATTTAAAGTATGTTGAATCAACATTGAAATTCTGATGAAAGCTGACAACACACATCACATGGGTGAAGACAGTGACATTGAACTAACAGGGAATTGTAGTTGATGAGCACAAGATCATGCAGGCATGTATCTCTGCAGAACACTAGTGGCTGTGTCTCAGTCAGTGGGGTGTGTCAAACCATGATGGCCATTTTCCATTGCTTTAGCTGATTTGCTCTAATCCACTGGAGGCTTGGTTTCAGGCTGGGTCTTCATGATTTTTGTAATTCCATTTAAAAATGGTTGAAAAACACCAATTGTAGTTTGAAAATTGGCACTAATTGGTATACGCCCATTTTGGTTTTGCATGTGGGCTTCTCAGTAGTTAATTGATGCTTCCTTATTGAGAGAAAACACAGGTGCATCCTATACAGAAGTCTTGTTTGTTGAACCACCTGCATGGGTTTCAAACAATAGTGCATCTAATTATTTCTCTGTTCCTTTGTTTTGCATGCTTGTTATTTGCATTTGATTTATTGTTACGGAATCTAATTCGCGGCTTGTCGCAAGCGATTTTTTGTCCAAAAATCCTTTATTGTGTGGTGTCATTACGATTATTTATCTGCTCCCGATCGAGACGGAGCGAAACATGTTTGATATTTACGACTCTTGATCTGGCTGCCACTGACGTGATAGCCAATGAGAGCGAGCAAGCGTCACTCACCGGATGTTGCGTGCTTCTATAGCTGAAGCCTGGCAGCCACAAACATGCCGTTAAAGCAGAGAACATCATCCATATTCTTTTGTATACTTTGTTTTTCATTGTGAAACAGAACGCGCGCCGGGAGAGCCGGCTGACAACGTCGATTGTCCTCTATTTGTTTTTCTTCTCTAGTCACGTTTGATCTCGCGAGTGTCCGTGAGATCACGTGTCACTGTGAAATCGTTCCTACAATCTTCAAGTGTGTGGTCTCGCGGTCTGCTCGAATCATCTAGTGTGCGCGTTCAGAGGATTATAAGGCTAAAAATCGGTTGAACTGTCTTCATGTCTGTGGTCTCCCATGGTTTAAAAATCGGTTAAGATTTGAAAATCGTCTAGTGTAAAGCCAGTTTAGTGGTGACAATAATTATACTTTCCCCTGGTTTCACAGACAAGGCTTAAGCCTAGTCCCAGACTAAAATGTAAATCTGAGCTGTTTCAACTGAAATAAACTTGCATTGACTGATCTTAAAATATATCAGTGCATTCATTTTGTCTCAAGATGGTCACCAGTAATGATTTTTTCTAAGGCACGTTTATAAAAATTACTTAAATGTCCTAATTGAACTATGGCCTAATCCTGGTTTAACCTCCTAAGCCATGTCTGTGAAACCAGGCCTTTGAGTTGTAGTCAACAGGATCATCACCTGACCTGGGATTTGATGCTATCCCTTGTCTTAAATTTGTATTTATAAATTTGATGAATGTAACTGATTCCCATTCAGTTTAGCCTGTTCCCACTGAAACACGAAAAAACTACACCTTGTGTTTAAGAGAAAGTGACAGACATGGCTATTTTGTGATATTTAAACAGTAAGGTATACACAAGGTGAATTTGCAGCTTTAAAGAATTTGTCATTGAAAAACAATTAAGCTCTTTATTCTACAAAAATTATTACTTGAATATCATGCAATGACCATACTGTTCAAGGGTGTTTATTCCTCTTCATGCAGAGTTTAGCGCCAACACGCCTGACTACAAGTTTTCATTGATCCTAATGATCTTGATTAGCTGTTTCAGGTGTGTTTAAATATGGCCGGAGATAAACTTGGGTGGAATGCTTGGACACCTTGCATAGTGCTTCCATTTGATATTGAAGTGTTAATAGGTTGTAGATAAATAGGTTAAATGTATGTAATTTAACAGTATTATAAATATTGTTAGATTATTTTGTTAAGCAGTTTAAAAAAAAGTGAATCATAGTGTGTTTAGCATATTAACATTTTTGAATATGACAACTGAATTGACTTGCTCTTATGTAACATCATGCTTTCTTTTTCAGATTTAAGCGAATCCAAAGGAAAAGAGGCATTACACTGATACACTGAAGTCTTTTCAAAACTTGAACCGTTGGACCAGTTGTTATAATAACATCAGAAATAATGTTATTTTTAAAGATTGTAATGCTTTTGTCCTTTTTTACCCCACTTTTTTTATGCTTTTGTCCTTTTTTACCCCACTTTTTTTTTTTTTTTTTTTTTACATTTATTTGTCATTGATTGTGTTAAACTGTCAAATAAATTAGTAAATTGATTCAGCTGCTGAAAAAGGTGTCATTTGTGTTTGAAAATGTTTTCCCCAAACTTTGAAATGGTCAAAAATAAAAACATCACATTAACATTGATCAAACGATATTACCAATGATTATTTTTGTTAATTTCAATAGTGCTTCAACATTGGTGGTGTGGAATCAATCACAGTATAACACTGATTCAACAATATTACCATTGCTTATTTTTGTTCATTTCGATGTTAATTTAACAGCAGTGATGTAGAATCAGTCATAGTGTAACACTGATTCAATGGATTTATTTGTAATTTTTGGTTGAAATCTCACTATTGTTTCAACATTAATTGCAGGTGCAAAGTGATAAACCAACATCTCTTCATAATGTTGATTCATTGACATTTTCATTGATTTTTGTTGAAATCTCAGCAGTGTTTCAACATTAACTGAGGGTGCAAAAGTGATATTGAAAAAAATACTGATTTCTAATGTTGAATCAATAATATTACAATTGATTTATGGTTGAAATCTCAGTGTTGTTTCAACATTAACCTAAGGGTGCAAAAGTGATGTTGAAAAAATATTGCTTTCGAATGTTGAATCAATAATACAGCTGTTGATTTGAGGTTGAAATCTCAACATTGTTTCAACATTAACTGAGGGTGTAAAAGTGGTACTGAAGCAACATCACTTTGTAATGTTAATTCAGTGCAATTAATGTTGAGCCATCAACACTGACTTAAACATTGTTTCAATGGATGCTTGCTATCTGGGTATTGTTCATGAAGCCACCTAATAATTACGATATCTGGGGGTGACTCAGTAATATCAAATTGTTTTTTAAAGAATACTCTAAAATGCAATGTATAAATTCATGCTCAACTTTCATGCCAACTTATTAGACCCACAGCTGATTTAAACCATGTGAAAGGGGAAATGGTGAAAATGAAAAAATGTTATTCAGAGAAAACTGACGTTTAACATATTCACTGCATTCTAAACAGCATAAATGATGCTGGTTAAACATTAGTAAATGTAGGATGAATAATGATTTGAACAAAGAACTGACTTGAAGAGCATATCTAATCCCACATTAAAATCAGTGTAAAATATTAAATATTATAACAGCAATGTCAGTATTGAGACTTTGTGTAGATCAAAGACCATATAACACTAAACACAGGGTATGTTTTACTGAAATACCCTGCATATAACATACGCAAATACAGATGCTAGGCAGAATCACCATTTGCCTTTATAGTATCTATTGCCAGTGAATACATTGAAAGTGAATGATTTGCCCAACATCTTCTTTTATGGTCAACAGATAAATACTGGTTCTAAAAAACATTAGGGTCAAATGATGTGAACAAATATTTGGGTGTGAACTACCCCTTTAATCACAATGGCTAACATAATTGTGGTTTCTGCTCCTTGTGATGTTTTTAATTTACTTTTGCAACTTTTCATAGAAATGTCTGGATGACAGTAGCGCAGAAACAAGCAAAAGCAACCTCGTTCAGTAATGTTTTTCACTGTATTCTCTCACCATTGTTAGGCTAACCCAAGCGGGCTCTCTGTTGGTGCACAGCTGAGCCAATAGCGTGTCATCGTGGGCTGGCTTTCTGCTATGCACGAGGAAACTATCGTAACTGATGGGTGTAGACATACTTCTCAGCCAATCATGTGCCTCGAGAGGAGGAGCTGTGGAAGCGCTTCAACCAATCACGTTGGTTTAGAGGCGGGAGGTACACAGTGTTACTTCAGCAATGTATTTGACACTCCTCTCGACCAATCATTGACATGAGTGGGCGTGGTGACTGAAAATTTTGTCCATCTAAATCATTTGTGGGCATGTATAATATTGACATGTCCCGCCCACTGGCCGGTCTGCAGACTCGCACAAATACAGTTGTGTGTTTCATAAAAATGCACTCAGATGCGTCAAGTAAGTACAATAGTACGTTTTCACTGCTATTCGTATTCTGTCGACCTGTGATGGCAAATGCGAACTTGCTGCACCCTGACAAGTCGCCGTGACTTCTTTTAAGATGTATGATACGTTGTATTGACGCATTTTGTGAGTAAAGTAGCCGTTACCCGAGCATACAAATCATCAGATTGACTCTGGGCTTGCTAGCTGCTCTCTTTGTGTTTTTACTCCGATGTCTCGGGCGCTTGCAAGCAACAACGACCTTGCAAGGAATAACGCTGCATTTTAGCCTTCTTTGCTTGAGTATATACAGCAATCCGAGCAAGGTATCTGATCCTATTTACACAATACACTTGTACACTAATTACCTTTAATACCCAAATAACCTTAAGGGATCCATCTCCTCACAACTCGAGTGAGCAATGCAAAGCAACCGAAGAACAAGGGAAAGATTGTTTTTGAGAGCTAAACGGGTCGGTTTTTTCGAGAAAACTGCGGAAAAATGACAGGGGGTGAAAATTGTGACGCAGTTGTGTAAAAAATGATTGCTTGCAAACACGTCGAGTATGATCTGGCGCATTACTGTACGTCCCTCTGAAAGATCAACTGCATATCGTTGTGAAAGAAATGTCTTTGATCAAACATAGAAAATCTTTTTTGCAGCATTTGGGTCGCATTCATCAGTTGGGGAGAGTACCGATTGAAATTATGATTTGAGGAATTCTGGGAAATGTTGTTTATTCAGCCGAACCATTTCATTGGCAAACACAGGCGTTGTTTGTCATTAGACTACATTCCCCAGAAGTCCACAGACTCTCCAGATACTTTGTAAAGTCGTTGCAAGTTGTGCGTGTATACTCTCATATGCGAACTATGTGGCAGAAAATCTTGTTTTTAACTGTAGTCATTATAGAGATGTGAATGTTTGAATTGTGTTGGTGTGAATTCGAGTAATACTGTTTCTTACATGTTTGGGGTATTTCATATCCACTGGCATTCCTGACAACTGCGTCACACGTTCACAAATAGTCTCGTTTTATGTCGAGTTTGCTTTAATAAGGCTCTGGATTATATACCGGACTATGTTTAGAGTGAATATCTTTCATCAGCTCTGAATTTAATGTTGTTTCAGGGGCTTGTCTACTCGCACATCGCTTGAACAGAAAGGCCTGCACCGATACGTAATTTTCTAGATCCGAATAACGAGAACGTGGAAGTTTATAATATGTGCAAAATGAATTATATGCGTATGTCATTTTCACATCGCTACGTAGGTCTTTAATGTGTCTAAAAATGTATAATACTAACCTAGTTTTCATGCGTCAACACACGTTTTTCCATTTAGACTGAATCAAAAACAGTCTAATAAGTACCAAATAATTTATTATTCATATTATTTGAAAACAAACATCAAAACAAATTTAAAAAAATAATGAAATAAAAGTGACATCAAATATAAGCAGTAAGCATTTACCGTATAGAAGGGATTACTGTACACATTGGTGTCAGATCCACCTTCACCATGTTATTAATTTAATTGTAATAAATTATAATAAGATTCATACACTTCAAAATAGGGCTCCTTTATTCTTTAGAATATGTTATTTCTTTCCATTGCACTGCATGAGGACAATTCACAGACATTGAGTTATAGTGGACCTTTAAAAAGGTGCCATTGACCTTTCACAATCCACATCTCTTTATATCTAAATATAGTTTTTGATATTTAGGCTATATTATCTTGAAGAATACCCTGAATGAAAAACTGTGGATTGAAAGGTAAATTAAAGACCGAAACGGAATTGGCATTACTGACTTTCTTCGAAAACAATTCAATTTCATCACATTATCACATACAATGTATTAATGCATCTTTGGAAGTGTTAAGTTACAAGTTTATGGAATATTGCTGTGTACTTTTTGTCCAACTGGAGTTAAGTATAACCTTGTAAGCCTGTTTCAATCTGTACTTGAGTCTCTGTGCATATTTATTCTTAAATATATCTAATTCCACATCTTTTTTCACAAATTCGCTAGGACCTGATATTAACATGCTAGAGAAATATGAACTCCACACTGGCATTTACTTTCTTGATGAAACCATACTTGATAATATAAAGATTATGGATGACAGCGGTGGTAGCCGGCTATATTCATAATGAAGACACATAGAGCAGTTAAATGCATACTGTATGCATTAGCCTATTAGAAACACTTCAACATCTCACATGGCCTCTCATATTTCCATCGCTTTACGGGCTGACTGGAGCAGATGCTTCTTTCCCATATCCTCAAAAATTTCAACATATAGACTGAAGACACTGTGTGAACATATATACACACACCACAACAAGTAACACACAGAAACCCATGTACAGCCCAGATGCTTATTTTTATATGTCCCTCACAGATTTCCAGCTGAACTCTCATTTGTCCACACTGGCCAGTATCCACAAGATCTACCACACCCTGCACAGGCTGGTAAATATGGACTCAGTTTGCATGCACTTAAATACTCATCAGCTTTATTGCCAGATTTAACATTCATGCCTTTAAATAATTTAAACCAAGAGCATTTATACAGGTGGGATTTGTGCACGTTTTCATGTATAGTTCGTCACTAGATGATTGATTTTTTGTTTCAGTGAGATTCTGGCAGATAGGCCAATAAACCAACCTAAAATCAACAAAGTATTCAGTTTTATTCAAAACATGTTTGCTTTAAGATCCTTACCAAAGTACAGGAATCAGTGTATCATGACTGATTTCTGTGTTGTTTATTAAGTGAAGCAATTAGAAAACACATGAATCAGACTCTCTGAAACACTAGATTTATTCTTTGCTAAAGCTGAATCCAACGAATAAAGGTTTGTGATTATGGTTGCGATTTGAAAGCACTTTGACATTTGTTTGATTTGTCAGCCTTCAAACTGTCTTCAAACATGACTTGACTCAAACAAGAGAAAACCTTTTAAGAGGCATTAGAATAGATTAATTATAATCATGACTATGTGGGTTATGCAGAATTTTAATAAAATAGCATAATCATGATGTAAAATATTTTTGACAGAAAAAAAAACTGGCAAAAAACAGGCAAGGGATAGCAGATGCATAAAACTATATATATAATTGCATGCAAAAATTTTGCAAATGTGATTACAGCTGACATTGTAGTGTGAATATTATTAGATATTATTAGATCAGACCATAAATCCTCTATTCCCTGGTTATAGGACAGTAGTTATTCTTATATTGAGATTAATGCAAAAGCTGATGGTGCTGTACTGGTCGGTGTTGCTCGTCTTGGTAGATTAACATTCTGGGATAGCAGTGTTGTGCTATATGTGAGGTTAGGACACTCAAGGCATTATTATATACTACAAATTAACCTTTGATCAAGTCATTACTTAAATAACTACCCTCATAACCCTTCTTCACACAGAATTTTGCTCTACATTAAGCTTATTTACAGAACTCTCCTTCTCGAGAAGAGCACAGGCAGCATCTGTAAAGGTTACAGGAAAATAAGATGATCAGCCACCTACATCACACACATGCTTACTTTATTCTTTTTATGGTGCGGTGTTAATAGCTGCTACTCTGCTGCAGAATGTTGTTTGAGTAAGGGAGAGAAAGAGTGATTGTGGGTGTTAAATGCTGTTTTGTTTTCACCATAGAACCTGACAGAAGACGTCGGCCCAGAGACTCACGGTACAGGTAGTGACCTCAAATCTGACCTTGCATGATTCTCCATCCCACCATAACTTAATCAACTAATATCACAGATTATTTTTTTTTAATGATTTTTGAGATTTTTTTTTTTTTTAGTGCTAGAACTTAAAAGGTACTTAATTATGGAAACTTACATCATGTATTATTTTTTTCTTCTACACAGCTGTTAAAAAATTTGGAGTCAGTAAGATTTTAATGCTTTTATTCAGCAGGGGATACATTAAATTGATTGTAAGTAACAGTAAAGACATTTATAATGTTACAAAAGATTTCTGTATCAAATAAATGCTGTTCTTTTGAACTTTCTATTCATCAAACAGTCCTGAAAAATATGCAGTCAAATAGTCATCAACTTTGTGTCATGTCTCTCTTTTCCAGCCTGCTGCTCCAGAGCCATGCCCCCCAGGAAAAAGAGGAGACCCACTGCTGGAGATGACCTGTCTGCTAAGAAGAGCCGGCAGGATAAGTATGCTCAAACCATTCACCTTTTCATTCATCCATCCATCTCTCCAGCCCTTCATCTCTGTCCATTCCATCTGTCCGATGACCTTCCTTTAATTCACTCACACATACATGCTTATCCATCTATATAACTTCTTGATTAACAACTAATCTAGTTGTCTGTCAAAGCATATCA
>JAFVLL020029262.1:0-15911 GCA_021397915.2 Tor tambroides | reverse complement strand
ACATTGTATGGGTCAAAATTATTGATTTTTCTTTTATGCCAAAAATCATTAGGACATTAAGTAAAGATCATGTTCCATGAAGATATTTTGTACATATCCTACTGTAAATATATCAAAACTTAATTTTTGATTAGTAATGTGCATTGCTAAGAACTTCACTTGGACAGCTTTAAAGGCGATTTTCTCAATATTTAGATGTTTTTGCACCCTCAGATTCCAGATTTTCAAATAGTTGTATCTCGGCCAAATATTGTCCGATCCTAACAAACCATACATCAATGGAAAGCTTATTTAGTTGATGCTTTCAGATAATGTATAAATCTCAGTTTTGAAAAATTGACCCTTATGACTGGTTTTGTGGTCCAGGGTCACATATATATTCAACTCTGATAAAAGGCAGTTGCTTACTGTCGTAATTCAACAGAAACCTCCATTCCCTTCTTTATATTCTAAACAAATAAAAAGCTGAGCAAATATCATTGGAATATAACATTAAAAGAACTTAAAAATAACATACTGATTCCTAAGAGGTGGAATAATTTATGCCAGATTTGACACTCTACGACAGCATACATTTCTTATTGTTACATTGTTCCCTCAAATCCACCAAATCAAACACTACATCTCTTAGTGCTAAAATGTTACTTCTATTTGACACACCTATTTCAATAATTGCGAAACAATCGTCTACATAGCTGCAGTGTCTCATACTCGTAGTGTCTTAGCGCCCCCTGCTGGAAAAACTAATAGATTTAACTCTAGCATTGATTACATATTGTGTTCTCTTGAACAACATGAGATAAGGGGTGTTTGGTGGGCACGTGGTTTGAAAAATGTAAACGAATAGTGACTGATGGGTGTGGTTTAGTGTGAACTCAGGTGGATCTTTTGTGTTTAGGTATATGGGTGTGTTGTGTTTCTTCACCTCAACTCTGAGTGGGTGCATCAGGCGCTGTTGCTGCAGCTTGTGCTTCTTCTTGTTTGCACTTTTCACACACATGGATGCAGTGTCTGTATAAAGGAAACCATAAACAGATATTTCAAACAACAAAATTACTGCAAAAAGCTCATGACATGACTAATCCTCATGATACTTACTTATGTGCAGGTTTACATCCACCAGGTCCAAATCCAGGAGTACCAAACCCTTTGGCGAAATCTGGTCCCGGTTTATTGTTGAATTTCTCTGCAGGTCCCGACATAGGAAGCTTTGCCTACTGCATAACCCACAATACCAGCCACTGCAGAGGAAAGTCGATTGATGGGTTTGTATTCCCACTGTATATTGCCAAGTACAGTAATGATATAAAACATGCAATAATAATATGAGGTGGGAAATTATTATTCAATAGAGACTTACAAAGCAGTTTAGGGAAGTACCCAAATCGCTTAGACTTTTTCCAGACCCCTGTTTAAAAAAAAAAAGCAAACTGGATTATACGTTTTCAATACAGTCAATAAAAAAAAGAACTTTCACGCAGAATGCATTTTTGCATTCCACTGCACTGCTTTTCTGTTGTTTTTCTATGTAAACATGCGCTAAACAGAAATTTTGTGCTCACATCTTTTGAATCATCTGGCTCAAGCAAAGAAAGGGACTTCGGCTCGAGCAAAAACGCATTCTATGTTCATAAAGTGTTTCATTCATAAAGCATAATTTAAGATCGTTTTAACAGTGTTATTTTAGTATTATTTTTTTTAAAAATTTAGTTTTTTATTAATATCTTAAAATGTAATTGTTTTATTTCATACATTTTGTTTACATTTAATTTGTTAAAGTTTTTGGTTTTTATTCATTTTTATTTCAGTTTAAGTCATTTTAGTACATTGATGTAAACTAAATATTGAGAAATGCTGCCTTGGCAACTAATTGAAATGAGTTACTTTTTTATCATTTCATCATGGCTCAAACCTAACAGCTTTGTGTAACAACTGCTTGTTTAGATTATTCGTAGGATGAATCTTACCGCTGTATATGAGGCCAGCAGTCACAGCCATGCTGCCGCCAGAGAGTGGAAGAGCTGTGGAGATATTAACAGAGGTTAAAAAGCAACACATTATTACTGCAAATCTAGATCTAAACATTCAACATCTGAATACCAAATGGTTCCTTTGGTAAATTTAGATTCAGAAATCACCACTCAATGTATATATGTAAATTCTCTATCAGAGATGCAAGACAAGAAGCAATCTGAGGACAATTCAGTGTTTCAAATGACTTACTGAGGCTCTAGAAATTAGTATTAGTAAATTAGTAGATTTCTGCTATACTCCAGAGGGGCTGGTCAGATAAAATGTTGCTTGCATTGATGATGGATATTTTACATCTTAATTTTACCGTGCAATTCTGAATTTTTGGTTACAGTGAACAACTGGGTCACAGATTACAGTCAGCTGGAAGACTTAACATGAGGCTCATGTTTCCACCAACACAAACAGTGCTAGAGTAAAACCAAATTCCAGCCATGTCAAAACATAAGCACTGGATAATAAAGGCACCACTGCTTTGCTCCATTAGCCCTTTTTTGGACAAACGTTCTTGAAAAAAAAAACATATACACACCTGTCAAGTCCTTTTTACAAAAGCAAACAACCTGTGAAGATCATTCGTTTGTCCAAAATACACATTTTTAAAATACAGCCCAACCCATCTCCTAACTGAACTGAACAGAAACATCATATCTGGTCTATCTCTATTAAAGGGATAGTTCACCCAAAAAATGAAAATATTTATTCAGTGGAACAAAAGAAATCTGAAGTCAACCAAAACAGTTTGCCTACCAAAATTCTTCAAAATATCTCCTTTAGTGTTCAGCAGAAGAAAGTAAGTCATACAGGTTTGGATTGACATGAGGGTGAGTAAATGATTATGGCCTTTTCATTTTTGGGGTCAACTGTCAGTTTGAGGGATAGTAAATGAGTACAAGCGTGTCTATGTTTCTTTACCTCAATACCAGAAGCTCTCGTACTGACACTCATTCCATATCTGCTTTATATCTTCCCTAGGAAAGCGTGGATCAGCTATGGGGCACTGGAATTGCTGTAACAACAAAAAGGTCAGAGAAGAGTAAATCCTCTCTTAATGGAGATGCTTATAAGGATTACAGGAAGCCCCATTCATCAAGTTGATTTCCCTATGTTAAACAATCATCACGTGGTACTCTGAAACCTGGTGGCTGGTTTCAAAGGATCTTCTGTTCTTTCGACCACATTTCTAAATGTGTCTAAAATCTACAAAACTTAATTTACAGCTTTCTGGCTCTGTGTGAACATGGTGACCATACAGCAAACACAGGCCTGATATAGCAAGAAGTGAGGTGAACATACATGTTATCAACCACATGAACGTTGGTCTGAACAAACAATTGCTAAATGTGAATTTTACAAGCTACTTATTGAACTTTCTTTGACACAAAGAATACTGCTCTCCATGAAGGCACACATTAATGCTAAAGATCTTTTTTATTTATTATTATAAGCAGCTTTATGAATAGCTGCAGTCTTTCTGAAAGATAAACAAACTTCTCAAAACTCTCTTTACCTTCCACCCAGACTGGCCAGGTTTTGTGTCCACCCCTCCTTCTCCACCCGTACTCTGATTTCCTTCTGTACTCATGTCTTTTTCATTCAGGTGCTCCTCTCTTTTCTATTTGTCTGCTATGCTTCTTGTTACAAAGTCACTCTTTTTGCTGTTTTCTTTTGACCTCATAGAGCTCCTCCTCTCCTTCAATAACTGTGTAATGCACCTCCCATTGGGGGAAGTACCTTGATGTCCTGTGGACTCAACCCAAATCCAACGTCATGGTTGCCTTGCAAATTACACACATGTAATGTGTAAAATTAGATGTAACACACATAAAAACGGTGTAGGATTTACTTTGAAACAATTTTTCACACAGAAATTGATAGTAAATTTCACAAATAATTACAAAGAAACAAGTAACATTGAATTAAACATGACATTTTTAAGCAGAAATATTTTCTTGAAAAACATACTCCAATAATCTTTGTTTTGTTTACAACTAAGAGATTTTTTTTTAATAATGCAGCATCTACATCTCAGATGAGGTGATATGATTTAACCTTAAATTGCTTATATTTTACCAATGTCAAAATTCCCTTTCAATGTCATTTGTGTTTGAAGTGTGCCGATTTCCTGTTTTGACATATACTCGTGTTAGTGAGCTCACCTCTGTCCAACATTCACTGCCTGCTCTGATAAATCTTTATCAGACAATGTTGCTCTAGTTAGAAGCACCCTTGGCCAAATTCATACTGCTTTAAAACACTCTGTATCTCCCATTTTCATAAACCTGGAAGAATAGGTTCTAGGTTATAAAAACTTCTCCAAGAGATTCTTCAGGAGTTGAGGGCTTGACCAATCCAAGAAAGACATTTTGAAGACATTTGTTATTTTTAGGTCATAAAGCAGCAGGAAGAAGAAGAAGAGAAGACAGGAAACATTAATAGACTTTCAGATAAACAAAGGTGCATCAGCTCAGATGTGTATATCACACACATCGTGTATGGTAAAACTACATATTCTAACTTGTGAAAACCATCTAGGCCTATATGTCAATTTCAATAGACATGAATATTCAAAGTCACAGTTTCCTTATGTTTATACTGACACAGAGTGCTTCTTTTCACTTGTGCTGTATTAAATACCCATGACAGTGAATCCATCGTTGTTAAAAAATAAAAATACTGGCAAACAATTATGCTGATCCTTGGCAAGTAACGCATAACGTCTTTTTAAAATGAAATGGTGAACATATTTTGCATTTCTTGTCTGCTTCATTCAAAATTACAGAAAAGTAAAATGACAAAAAGCGTTAGAAACCACTTGTATAGATATGCCATAACGTCTCAAGACATTGATTTCATAATCATTTCTATCTTTTAACATTCAGTACAACAGCAAAAAATTGTTGATTTGTTGATTCTCCCGAGAAAAAAATTAGTAAACGGCGAGAGACTTGAGAAGAAACGAAACTGCGATAAATCTGTAAACAACAACAATAAATGAATAAATAAATAAATCACAACGTGTTGCAGGCAAGAACACAAGAGAAACGCAGTAACGAAACCAGCGTTACAACCACACTTATTAATCATTTAATTAAGCCTATTTATTTATTTTGTTAACAGACATAGCCTACTGCTTCTCTATGAAGCAGAACACACACACACACACACACAAAATTTCTACTCATTGCTCAAATTACAATTTTTTTTAGTAAAATGCTAAAGAATTACTCTCTGAGGTAAAACGTAATGAACATATACCGCCCACCGGAAACATGAATCTCAGAGACGGGTAGCTACTATGACTTCAACTTCAAATAAACTTCAAGTCAAACACATGGAGCTGCGTTTACAGTAAAAAGAGTACTGTACTTTGAATTTGTATTAATACAGCGAACCAAGCAGGACGTTTATCGTCACGTGACTCATCTACTCGGTTTAGCGTTTACTAAGGCTATTATACTGAAACATATATAGCCTACTTTAGAAAATAGTTCCATTAAACAGCATAAAATGCACTGTATACGAGGTCGAAAAAAGAGACACAAATCTCAAAGACGGGTAAAGTGACAACACGAAATAATCGCTGCTGAAAAACAAACCCAGAACAAACACTGGTATTTTATTTTTTATCTTTCTTTAACCACATAATCAGCCCCGCACAAAGCAGGGCATCAAAAAATTAGTTTATACTCATTGTGTTCCTCCCCACGGAAATCTTTAGTAAAAGGCGAAAGATTTATACGATCTGAGGTAAAACATGAGTGTATTAGTAAGTAAACGAACCGGGTTCAGTATGAGAGGAGACCAGACACAAACATCAATGACGGTAACTACTTAGTGAACTTTAGAAATAATACTAACCAAATATATACAATATAATAAACAAATAATTTACCATAATTGGTATCTAAGATGCATACAAGCACATAAACCACTAAATATGATACTAGCAATTTAAAGGTGAGCGAGCAATGCATTCTGGGAGCTCAAACTGTGAAGAGGCTGTTTGCTTGCGTTAGACACGTGACTGTCTTTAAATGCCCCTCCACAGATTTGTCCCCCCTGTGGTTGCTCCCTGCTTTTGTTTTCTGTGGTTCACACTGTAGCTACAGTATTCTACACAACTATAAATTATCTTGCTCAGCCTCTGCAAATAAACAAAAGAAAATATGCTTAAGCAAATGTTTTCATTTTCACAGAGCTGTAATAACGACACAAATTAATAAAATGAATAACTTGCGCCCCCTGCTTTACGTATATTCATGTGGTATTTACATAGGGATATCGCATTTTCCCCTATTTTCCAATGCGAGATAACTGAACTGGGGTTATATACCTTTTATAATAATAATAATAATGTGTGTAAGAGCTTTAAGATACATAGTTTTAAATAAATAAATATAAAATCGCACAAATCAAACTTGCTCCTACACACAAGTCCTATCAATGAATTATCTGGCGACACCTAGTGGTCATATAATGTAGGCCTACTAGCTGCTGCATTGAATCACGAACAACCCAAACAAAATGAGATTTCCATGATAAATTACTGCAGTCAGAAAAGGCCCACTATGATGATAGTTAACACTGTATAAAGGCCAACTAAAAGTTTTCTTTCTTTTATGGTATATTAAAACTATTTATATATCAAACTGCTTACAGACACGTCGTCTTCGCCATGTTTAACCTGACACAGTGTAGAAAACAAAAAGAAAGAGAACGTACGAGGCAAGAGAAACGTACTAGCAATCAACATAGAGTGCTGGTATGAATCTTCTAACCTCACCACATAAATTCAATAAAACTCTATAATCAACCTAACTGCACTACATCCTCACAGTGCTCTGGTTCCCATCTCACGGCAAAGACTTCCATCAACAGGATAGAGTGCGGTTTTAATGATTAACCCCTAATTATGGAGTCCTAATATTTTTTTCATTTCTCCTCACATGTACAGGGCTTTCAAATGTTCCAGTAACCAGCTAATCAAGGAAAATAGCTTCCACCTGCTTCCCTAGATGCTGGTCAGTTGTTCGCCTGAAAATATAACCATAGAAATAGTGGACAGATCGAGTCCTTTCTGTTTCTTTCAGATCATCAGCAGAGAGGACTTTGACAAAACGTAAATAGTGACATATAAATGTACCACAAAACCATAGTTTGTTAGGTTTTTTGTTGGAATATACAGACCTTAGTCAAGACCGCACAATATATAATTTCTGACAGGAATGAGCACAAGGCTGGAATTGCTGCTTGTATGTCAGAGGGTTCAATGGATTGCTTAAAAACATACTGATTGCTCGGCTGACGAAACGTCTTTCCGATAGATTTTCAGTAGGCAAAACGGTTTTTAACTGTTGTGAAAATGGCATGTGATCTAAGCCCTTTATACAGCACATTGTAAAGACTCACAGCCTTGTTTTCATCCACGTAAAATTTAATATGGCATCTACCCTAAGGTCTATGGTTCCAAGAAGAGCCTTTAAACATCCATGGAAACCACTGCACACTGCACAAAAGATTCTTTATAGTGGAAAAGGTTCTTCATATTATTAAAATGTTCTTTACACTAAGAAAAAAAAGTTTCTTTTAAGAACTGTTTACAGAAAGGTTCTCTTTTAAGAGCTAGTGATAGGGGTGCCAAGAGACAAATGGCTTTGCACGAGATAAACACGTATCCCTGTTTGGGGAATTTACATTTTATATATTTTTATTAGGAACCCTAAATGTACGTAATAGAATAACTCTATTAAAGCAGGCTACAATAATGCCATATTTGCTCAGAAGCTTATTTGCCAGACTTCACAACTGCCCAGAACCTGACACTCAGTGTGCATAGGTCAGAGACTGTCCTTCAGGCCTCTAGTAAAAATCTAAATCAACTAAAGTTTTTTACTTTCTGACAAAGAATTCCACAACTTTGATGGCTTCCTTGTACTTACTTTGAAATCATTCAAAACTAGTTAAAGAGGAAAGTATTATTTCTTCCACTTGCTGCAATTTATCAGAACAAGCCATTATTTAGTAGTTTGTTTTTTTTTGGTCCAACATCCTAAATGTTCTGTGTACTGAACCATATATGTATATGTATATGTATGTATATATATATATATATATATATATATATATATATACACACACACATATATATATACACACACACACACACGTATATATATATATATATATATATATATATATACATACATACATATACATATACATATATGGTTCAGTACACAGAACATTTAGGATGTCGGACCAAAAAAAAACAAACTACTAAATAATGGCTTGTTCTGATAAATTGCAGCAAAAAAAGCCATTTGTCTAGCTCTTGTATATATATATATATATATATATATATATATACACACACACCGAATAGCTAATAGTTAATGAAGTATTATTAGACCCACAGCTGATTTGAACTATGTGAAAGGGTGAAAATGAAAAATGTTATTCAGAGAAAACAGATGTTTAACATCTTCATTACATTCCAAACAGCATAACTGATGCCGGTTGAACACTAGTAAATGTAGGATAAATAATGGTTTGAAGAAAGAACTGACCTGAGACGCATAGTTAATCCCACACAGAAATATTATAACAGCAATTTCAGCATAGAGATTTTGTGTAGATTAAAGACCATAACACTAAGCACAGTGTATGTTTTGCGAAATACCCTGCATATAGCATACACAATGATTCACCATTTGCCTTTATAGTATATTGCCAGTGAATACATTGAAAGTAAATGGTGACTGGAGTACTCTTTTATGATTAACAGAAAAATACTGGTTCTAAACAACATTAGTGACAGATGATGATGATCTTTGGGTGTGAACAACCCCTTTAATCACAATGGCTAACATAATTGTGGTTCCTGTAGGGTTCCTGCTCATTGTGATGTTTTTCACTTACTTTTGCAACTTTTCATAGAAATGTTTGGATGACAGTCGCGCAGAAACAAGCAAAAGCAACCTCGTTCAGTAATGTTTTTCACTGTATTCTCTCACCATTGTTTTGTTAACCCAAGTGGGCTCTGTGTTGGTGCACAGCGGAGCCAATAGCGTGTCATCGTGGGCTGGCTTTCTGCTATGCACGAGGAAACTATCGTAACTGATGGGTGTAGACATACTTCTCAGCCAATCATTTGCGTTAAGAGGAGGGACTATAGGAGCGCTTCAACCAATCACGTTGGTTTAGAGGCGGGAGGTACACAGTGTTACTTGCGCAATGTATGTGACACTCCTCTCGACTAATCATTGACACGAGTGGGCGTGGTGACTGAAAATTTCGTCCATCTAAATCATTTGTGGGCATGTATAATATTGACATGTCCCGCCCACTGGCCGGTCTGCAGACTCACACAAATACAGTTGTGTGTTTCATAAAAATGCACTCAGATGCGTCAAGTAAGTACAATAGTACGTTTTCACTGCTTTTCGTATTCTGTCGACCTGTGATGGCAATTGCGAACTTGCTGCACCCTGACAAGTCGCCGTGACTTCTTTTAAGATGTATGATTCGCTGTATTGACGCATTTTGTGAGTAAAGTAGCCGTTACCCGAGCATACAAATCATCAGATTGACTCTGAGCTCGCTAGCTGCTCTCTTTGTGTTTTTACTCCGATGTCTTGGGCGCTTGCAAGCGACAACGACCTTGCAAGGAATACCGCTGCATTTTAGCTTTCTTTGCTTGAGTATATACAGCAATCCGAGCAAGGTATCTGATCCTATTTGCACAACACACTTGTACACTAATTACCTTTAATACCCCAATAACCTTAAGGGATCCATCTCCTCACAACTCGAGTGAGCAGTGCAAAGCAACCGAAGAGCAAGTGAGAGATTGTTTTTTAGAGCTAAACGGGTCGGTTTTTCGAGAAAACTGCAGAAAAATGACAGGGGATGAAAATTGTGACGCAGTTGTGTAAAAAATTAGTGCTTGCAAACACGTCGAGTATGATCTGGCGCATTACTGTACGTCCCTCTGAAAGATCAACTGCATATCGTTGTGAAAGAAATGTCTTTGATCAAAGATAGAAAATCTTTTTTGCAGCATTTGGGTCGCATTCATCAGTTGGGGAGAGTACCGATTGAAATTATGATTTGAGGAATTCTGGGAAATGTGGTTTATTCAGCCGAACCATTTCATTGGCAAACACAGGCGTTGTTTGTCATTAGACTACATTCCCCAGAAGTCCACAGACTCTCCAGATACTTTGTAAAGTCGTTGCAAGTTGTGCGTGTATACACTCAGATGTGAACTATGTGGCAGAAAATCCTATTTTCAACTGCAGTCAGTTATAGAGATGTGAATGTTTGAAATGTGTTGGTGTGAATTCGAGTAATACTGTTTCTTACATGTTTGGGGTATTTCATATCCACTGGCATTCCTGACAACTGCGTCACACGTTCGCAAATAGTCTCATTTTATGTCGAGTTTGCTTTAATAAAGGCCTTGATAATATACTGGACTATGCTTAAACTGGATATCTTTCATCAACTCTGAATTTAATGTTGTTTCAGGGGCTTGTACAGAAAGGCCTGCACCGATTTGTAATTTTCTAGATCTGAATAACAAGAACGTGCAAGTTTATAATGCGTGCAAAATTTTCACATTGCTACGTATGTCTTTAATCCCTCTAAAAATTCATAATACTAACCTAGTTTTCATGCGCCAGCACATTGTTTTATTCTTTGAGCATTGTAATTAATTACATTTTTCCACTTCGACTAAATCAAAAACAGTCTAATAAATACCTAATAATTTATTATTCGTATTATTTGAAAACAAGCGTCAAAACAAGTAAAGTTAATGAAATAAAAGTTACATCAATAAGCAGTAAGCATTTACAGTATAGAAAGGATTACTATAGACATTGGTGTCTGATCCACCTTTGCCATGTTATTAATTTCATGTACTTCAAAATAGAGCTTCTTTATGCTTTAGAATATGATATTTCTTTCCATTGCACTGCATGAGGACAATTCTTAGACACTGAGGTATAGTGGACCTTTAAAAAGATGCCACTGACTTTTCACAACCCACATCTATTCATATCTGAATATCATTTTTGAAATTTAGGCAATTATCTTGAAGAATACCCTGAATGAAAAACTTTTCTAGTTCTAAAGGTAAATTGATGACCAAAAGAGATTTGGCATTACTGACTTTCTTCGAAAACAATTTAGTTGCATCGAATTATCACATACAGTGAATTGATGCTTTCTTCTGAAGTGTTAGGTTACAAGCTTGTGGAATGTTGCTGTGTACCTTTTGTCCAACTGGTGTAAGCCTGTATATCCTTGTAAGCCTGTTTCAATCTGTACTTGGCTCTCTGTGCATATTTATTCTTAAATATATCTAATCCCAAATTTTTTTTCACAAATTTGCTACGACCTGATATTAACATGCTAGAGAAATATGGCCTCCACACTGGCATTTACTTTCTTGATGAAATCATACTTGATAATATAAAGATTATGGATGACAGTGTTGGTAGCCAGCTATATTCATAATGAAGACACATAGAGCAGTTAAATGCATACTGTATGCATTAACCTATTAGAAACACTTCAGAATCTCACATGGCCTCTCATATTTCCCTGTCATTTTACAGGCTGACTGGAGCAGATGCTTCTTTCCCATGTCCTCAATAATTTCAGTGTATAAACTGTGCGAAGTCTGCGAACATATATACACACCACAACAAGCAACACACAGAAACCCATGTACAGCCCAGATGCTTGTACATAACTGCCAGGAGTAACAGATGTTTATTTTTATATGTCCCTCACAGATTTCCAGCTGAACTCTCATTTGTCCACACTGGCCAGTATCCACAAGATCTACCACACCCTGCACAGGCTGGTAAATATGGATTCAGTTTGCATGCACTTACACATAAGCTTTATTGACAGATTTAACATTCATGCCTTTAAATAGCTTAAACCAAGAGCATTTATACAGGTCTGATTTGTGCATGTTTTCCAATAGATGATTGACTTTTTTGTTTCAGTGTGATTCTGGCAGGTAGGCCAATAAACCAACCTAAAATCAACAAAATATTCAGTTTTATTCAAAACATGCTTGCTTTAAGGTCCTTAACGAAGTATAAGAACCAGTGTATCAAGACTGATTTCTGTGTTGTTTATTAAGTGAAGCAATTAGAAAACACATGCATCAAACTCTCTGAAATACTAAATTTATTCTTTATTATAGTAGTTGAATTAAGCGAATAAAGGTTTGTGATTACGATTTGAAAGCACTTGGACATTTGTCTGATTTGTCAGCCTTCAAACTGTCTTCAAACATGACTTTTAAAAGAGAAAACTTTAGAATTAGTATAGATCGTTCATGCAGATTTTTAGACATATCTGCACTGTATTTGGTAAATTAGCATAATCATGATGTAAAATATTTCTGACAAAAAAACCCCTAAACAAACAGGTGAGGGATAGCAGATGTGTAAAACTATATGTAAATATATAAATAATAAAATTGCATGCAGAATTTAGCAAAAACGATGACAGCTGATATTGTTGTGCGAGCCATAAATCTCTGTTCCTTGGTTATAGGACAGTTGTTGTTCTTATATTGAGATTAATGCAAAAGCTGACAGTGCTGCACTGGCCAGTGTTGCTTGTCTTGGTAGAATAGCATTGTGGGATAGCAGTTTGGCTATATGTGAGGTTGGGACATTCAACAGCATTATTACATACTACAAATTAACCTTTGATCAAGTCATTTACTTAAATAACTACCCTCATAACCCTGATTCACACAGAATTTTGCTCTACATTAGCTTATTTCCAGAACTCTCCTCTCTGAGAAGAGCACAGGGAGTATCTGTAAAGGTTACAAGAAAATAAGATGATCAGCCACCTACATCACATACATACACATGCTTACTTTATTCTTTTTATGGTGCGGTGCTAATAGCTGCTACTCTGCTGCAGAATGTTGTTTGAGTAAGAGAGAGAAAGAGTGATTGTGGGTGTTTCTTTATCACCATAGAACCTGACAGAAGACGTCGTCCCAGAGACTCACGGTACAGGTAGTGACCTCAAATCCGACATCCCTCCATAACCTTATCAACTAATATCAAACATATTTTTTTTAAATGGTACTTAATGCTGGAAACTTGCATCATATGTATCTTTTTTTTTTTTTTTTTCTTCTACACAACTGTCAAAAAAAATTGGAGTCAGTAAGATATTAATGCTTTTATTCAGCAGGGATACATTAAATTGATCGTAAATAAAGACATTTATAATGTTATATAAGATTTCTGTATCAAATTAATTCTGTTCTTTTGAACTTTCTATTAATCAAACAGTCCTGAAAACATGCAGGCCATCTTAAGCAAATTAAATGAGGACATATCATTTAGGGAGGGAATGACTGAAAAAGGGACACAAAAATGACTGAAAAAGGGACACAAAAATAATCATCATCTTTGTGTCATGTTTGTGTCTCTTTTCCAGCCTGCTGCTCCAGAGCCATGCCCCCCAGGAAAAAGAGGAGACCCACTGCTGGAGATGACCTGTCTGCTAAGAAGAGCCGGCAGGATAAGTATGCTCAAAACATTCACCTTTCCATTCATCCATCCATCCATCTCTCTAGCCCTTCAGCTCTGTCCATTCCATCTGTCTGTTGACCTTCCTTTAATTCACTCAAACATACACGCTTATCCATCTAACTTCTTGATTAACAGCTAAACTAGTTGTCTGTCAAAATATGTCAATTAAGAAATTCTGTATTTATGCACAGAAGGAACTAAATGTTGTTATAATAAAATAATGTCAAAAGAAAGTTGAAATTATCACAACTGTTAATTGTACCATCAGATCTCTTTGTGAGGGTGGATTTCTGCCCTCAGAGCATGTGTCTCTTCTTGTTTGCATCAGATGTAGCACGTTCGTGCTTTAATGTGTATACAAGTGTGTGTTAATGTGTATTTAAATAGCCTCCGCTCAGTCCTTGTTTATTCATTTCAGTGTTTACAGAAAACAGGAGACATTGCAAATCCAGGAAGCCGAAGCTTTTTCTAGCAAGAGATGTCTAGAATGGTTCTACGAATACGCAGGTACGTGGGAATAATTAGTTTGTAGTCAATATATTGAATTTGTCACAATACTATGAACTATTGCAAATGTATATCTCTTTGGTTTTATTAGTAAGGTCTTAAAAAGAGTATTATTTATAACCAGTTGGTCTCAAAGGCATTCTTTTTGTGAATATATAAAGTCAGTTCCTATTAAGTTCAAAGTGATTGTGGGTAACATATGAACGTGTTTGACAACTAGATAGTGTCCAAGACTTTTTGTTTTTATTTTAAACAGTATATGGTATTGCTTCATATTTTTAAATCTAACTTAACAAACTATAATTTTTGTAAAATGTTTTGATTGAATTGTGCTTGTTCTTCAGTTCTTTAAAACAAATGCCATGTTTTAATGTAATGCAAAGACATTTATGCATTTTTAATTGTGGCTTAATTGTCTAAACACTTTTTGGGGTCACTGTATATAATAGTGAATTGTGTCTGAATATGTTGTGTAAATAGGGTGCGATGACGTTGTTGGACCGGAGGGGATGGAGAAATTCTGTGAAGACATTGGAGTGGAGCCAGAGAATGTAATAAAACTAAACTGATCTAATATGATTTCATAGTTTACTTTAAAAATAACTTGTCAGTAGTTTTATATTTTAATATATGTTTGTACGCAGGTAGTGATGCTGGTATTGGCCTGGAAGCTTGATGCCCAGAGTATGGGTTACTTCACTTTACAGGAGTGGCTCAAGGGAATGGGTTCACTGCAGTATGTCTGGCCAAACATGGAACTTTATATGCATCTGCTACCATGCTACTACTCTTGTTCTCATCCCAAACTTCACTTTTCCTCTTCTTCTGTCATATGCAGATGTGACTCTAATGAAAAACTCAGGAACTCTCTAGAATACCTGAGGTCTGTCCTCAATGATGCCACCAGTTTCAAGCTCATTTACCGATATGCCTTCGACTTTGCCAGGGTAAGAGTGACTGTATATATGCATTAGGACAGATGATTGATGAACATTTAATCACCGTTCACTTTAGAAGCTCTGGTCTT
Source organism: Tor tambroides (assembly GCA_021397915.2). Classification (NCBI taxonomy): domain Eukaryota; kingdom Metazoa; phylum Chordata; class Actinopteri; order Cypriniformes; family Cyprinidae; genus Tor; species Tor tambroides. Next base: position 758 of record JAFVLL020029262.1, on the reverse strand, counting down.
CTTTTAATACATCAACTCTATATTTGGTTATGCCAGTGGCTGTGCATCTGGAACCTTTCTGTGTTTTTTTTCTCTGCGTGCATGCTGGGCACATCACAGTCCTTCAGTTACAGCAGACAAGGCCTTGAGACTGCTGAGAGATGGTGCTATTTTGGGTTGTTTCACCTCTTTGTCTGCTCAGCAGAAGTATCTCTTGTCCAGATAGTTGATTTTTTTTTTTCACTCCCTTGGTGTGAATTGTAAAGTGACTGGACCTTTGCTGAGTGAAGCTCTTACTGGAGCCATTCGATAGGGCCAATAAAGTGGAGGAGTACAAATAAATAGCTTGTGGCAACCTTGAATGGATAACATGACATTCATCCTGTCTAGATGAAACAGAATTGTTCATGTCTGGACTCATCTTGAATAGAGCATTTTGTCCTTTCTTGTGCACTAGTAACATATTATGGCAGTTAGAGTGATTCTTAAAGACATTAATATCTATTTTTGCTTATCAAGGTGCAGGGACAATAATCATGTCTGCCCTCAGGTGGTTGTATTATCATATGTGACCCTGGACCACAAAACCAGTCTTAAGTCACTGGGGTTTATTAATAGCAATAGCCAAAAATACATTGTATGGGTCAAAATTATCTATTTTTCTTTTATGCCAAAAATGATTAAGATATTAAGATCATGTTCCATGAAGATATTTTGTAAATTTCCTACCGTAAATATATTAAAACTTAATTTTTGATTAGTAATATGCATTGCTAAGA
>JAFVLL020029261.1:0-12686 GCA_021397915.2 Tor tambroides | reverse complement strand
AGTGGGTCAGGAAGTGTTTTCATCCATGAGAGCACCAGAGGAGTCCATCCTAGCTGAGAAGGCTCCATGTAGATCATTCCACAACGACTCACTGTGGCTGGCTATTTCAGGAATTAGAAATTGTTAGAACAGTACAGATAATGAAGGCTGAAGTGGTTTTGAATATGCTTCGTATATGGATAGTGCTTAGGTTTAATATTAAATATTGAGACAAGCTGACTCACAGAGGCTTGTGACAGATCCATGGCCTCAAAAATCAGACTCATCTGATTGGACATCTGGATAATCTCCCCACTCATGAGGCATAGCTAAAATTACACAAAATTTTAGTTATTATCTTCAGGTTATTTACATGATAGGAAGATATGCTCTTTAAATTATGTTAACTTGCCTTTTTGTTGTCATCCAGCACAGTGTTCATGCTCTCAATCCAAAGCGTGTCTATGGGGCCATCGAACACCACCCATTTCCTGTCTGGGGTGTCACTTGAGGCAAATTCTCGAAAGGTGTTTGCCACAATTCCGTCTGTCCACTGATAAAACAAAAATGCACAAGTAAAAAAAAAAAGCACAAATAAACAAACTGTTGCTTTTTATAATCTGATGCAGAAATCAAGCTCCTACCTCATGGGACACAGGATCAAACTGACCAAATACTTGGCCCATCGTTATAGATTTAGGATTGACAGTTTGATACACAACTTTTTCTTCTTCATTATAGCCCCTCTCATTCATCAGGGTCAAAGTATCAGCAAGAACATGAAGTACTTTGGTTTTTCCAGCAAATGGTTCTCCAACAAGCATGAACCTATGGAATATTTTAACAGAATATTTTATTGTTTGTTCCAATGTTTCTAATGGACGAAAATCCTCTTGTTTGATTGAGCAATAAAAACAAATTACATCACTTTCAAAGTATGTTTTGCTTCTTATTGTTATATAATATAATATAGTATAACATATTTTTAACTTTACAGCCAGTAGATCATGTAAATGTACACTGATAATGTATTATAAAATTACTATAACGTTAATGTAATATAAAATTTTATATTACATTGTACATTGTAATATCACAAACATGTAGATTTGCATGTTTTACATTACCAGTTTAAATGTTATTGGTAAGGGAAATACCAACTTACCCATGACGAACTATCATCATCTCATAAGTTTGAATCATTTTGTCCAGGAAAACCTTTACAGGTTGCACATTGTGATTTTTGCAGCACTCTTGAGTACATTCCAGGAATAACTATTGCATATGAACAAAATGTAATTAAAATATTGTATTTATCATTACAAATCTAAATTAAAAACTAAACAAGCAGCATTAAGCAAAGTGTACCTTATAATCTGCCACAGGTAGTGAAATTCCTGGGAACAGGTCACTAGTGATTCCATTGAAAAGAGGGATATCATGGGAGAGAAACTTGGGTTCATTTACATCCTTGATGGACCGTAGAAGCTACAAACAGAATGAGGGTAATGTATCTGATTTTAACCAGCTTTTTGGTATAGGACACTGGGTTAACTAGACTTCCATTTCATTAACTTACAAGCATATCCTCATTTTCATCTGGAAATTTCAGTTTGAGGTTCCCAGCAGCCACCAGCACTGCTTTAACGGCTCTCATCCCATAGTCATAGTGGAACTGAGAAGACAGCTGCTCAGAGCACAGTCTGTAGGTCATCACAATCTTCACTGAGAGAGGCTTAGCATTGAGGAAGCCATACGAATACAAGGAGATCTCAGCGATCAGTGCATAGTTAGGCACCATCATGGCCACTGTTCTAAACAAGACCTAAACAAGAGTAACATGAAAACAGAACAGTACAGTTAAAGCCATGGTAGATAACTTGATCTTAATGAAACAAGTTACCCATAATACACACAAAAAAACACACCTTGAGATTATCAGGGAGTTCAGATCGGCCAGCGTATCCAGGGTTCATGGTGATGGCCACAAAACAGTTGGGGTTGAGGCGTAACTCTGTGCCCTCAAAGTCAAAATACTCAAGTTTCATTTCGATGGCTCTCTGAATACACAGGATCTGCTGAGCCACCACAGACAGCACCTCTAACTCAATCCGGTTAAATTCGTCAAAGCATGCCCAGGCACCAGAAGACGCCAATCCCTTGAAGAACTAGAAAAGAATATTCAGGCAAACATTGACTTAAGATAAGAGTTTATATGTTATTTATTTATGATAGATAAACTGATGATTGTAGCCTAATGAAATCTGAGTGCAAGAGATGACCATGCTAAAGTTTCTGAGCTTTGACAAGTCCTTGAACATAATTCTAGCTCTTCATTTGAAATGAGACCCTCTCACCTTCCCCATGGCTAGGTAGTCAAGGCCATCTGAGCAGTTAAACACCACACACTGCACAGCAAGGGCTTTGGCCAGATCTTTGGTGGTCTCGGTTTTGCCTGTGCCTGCGGGTCCTTCAGGAGCTCCACCCAAATTTAAATAAAATGCTCCAATCTTTAAAAGAGGACAATAAACCAGATATCAGAAAAGAAAATTATTATGCCTCAAACATAATAAATATGTAGCTGGCATGATTAGTGTTAGCTTGATTATTGTTTCACATTTAATAAATAAATTGTCACAACTGAGTATTTTCTGTATTCTAATAGCATAATAGCAAAGCATAATAAATAGCATAAAATAAATTCGCCATTTAATATACCAATGTTCTGTAACATCTGTCCGTTAACGGTGTGATGACCAAGCGAGGAGAGTTTCCAAGATATTCATAAGCATACTTGACATCACAGTTTATAATGCGGACACGGACATTGTCGCCAGCCCAATAGTAACGTAGCTGAGCAAGCCACTGGAAATCTGTCTCACTAGAAACTCCTGAAATGGATATTGAAAGTTAAAAGTTTTTAAAAGAAAAAGAACAAACTGTACAATACAGTAACCACAAATTCAAATAATGATGGAACTTTTTTTTTCAATAATTTCTTCACAAGACTGAAGAATGCTTTTTAAAATTCATAATATCAAAGATACGAGGCAGATTAATCAAAACAAGAGAACCTTTCTCTATCATCTCCATGACCACATCCCTGGCATGCACATCTATGGTTACTAGGGCCCCCAGAGTGGTGCGTGTCTGCTTGGACAGCTTCCCCCTCACCAGCTCCACGATATCATTCAGCTGATTCTGCAGCTGCTCATGGTAGTTCTTCAGACCCTATGAAATCATTCAGATCAATATCTCAGGTACACAGTTAACAGAATCCAATGGTCCACTGATATTCAGAGTGGTTTCCTTACATTAGCACCACTCCTGATGGCCTCATGCACCTCCAGCGTCCAGTACATCTGTGAAGTACAGAGGACCACCTGTCCAGGCCACTCGCGTACCCACTGACTCCTTTTAACCTCTGGATAAGCCTGAACACATTCAAGACAGTAACCTGATGCATAAAAAGGAATAAAGACCAAAAGTTGACACAAAAAAATACAAATGGGAACTTGATTCTTACCAGTCTGGAGCGATTGATCACATCCCTGATGCTTCTCAGCATGAGGTCTTCTACCTGCACCAGCCACTTCTCCACAGCTCCTCGTGCCTCAGATGTAGAGATCAGCTGGATGAGCTCCACACGCTCCCCCTCACTGCTGTACATGGCCTGGATGTCCAAGTTAGGCAGGAAGTCCAGTTTGGCGATGCCCTCAAAACATTTCTTTAAGTGAGGCTGCACTCGCATGGGATCTTTGGTTTCAGAGAGAATCTCCAGCATCTCATCATTTGACAGGAAAAAGAATCTACAGAGTGTGAAAAGAAAATACTGATAAACAACATTGAGGATATATGGCATGACAGTTCGAAAGTATGGCATAATGTACTAACTTAAAGGTGAAGTGTGCAGTGTTGTTATTAAAACTAAGCAAGTAACTATTAAAATTGTTTTTTGAAGTAAAATATAAATATTAGCAGAAAAAAGGAGAAATGTTGCTTTGGTAAATAACTGAAATAAATATGTTTAAGCTGAAATACAGCTTAATATAAATAAATGTAAACAAAATACATTAAATAAAAGTAAAAATTAGAAATAAAAATATATATTTAAACTAAATAATTAAAAAAAAAAAAAAAATATATATATATATATATATATATATATATATATATATAAATGACAAAAGCAATTAAATTAACAAAAACTAATGTTAAAATTGAAAATATAAAAACAAATTATTATTGTATACAAATTATAATTACTAAAATAACACTTTGTGTAGCATCACTGAATGAAACTGCAAAAATAAGTATATATATGTAAGTTATAAGTATATATGTACAGTTATAAAAACAACTGTTTCCAAGTATGTTGTCTGCCACTGGTAAAAAAAAAAGTTAGCCCTGTCCCAAACTCACATCATTGGTTAAGCCAGTGTTGTTGTGCCAGAACTTGTCAGAATGATCAAACAAACAGCATGCTTTCAGTTGCAGTTTACAGTAAAATCTACATATGAATTGCTTGTTTTTAAAACTGAAAAAAAGTACTTTAGCTTATAACATGCAACATTTTAAATATATTACCGTGGAAAAAACAATCTTTTCTTTTCAAGGTATGCATTCAAGCCCTTCATAATGTTCTCAAGGAGGATGTAGGACTCTTGCAGTTTTTCAAACAAACCAGGCAGAGAAGTAGCAGCTAAAACCTGTGCAAATGGGAGGATTATTGGTATTAGTTTTTTCAAACATAAAAAATCCAATAAATGAGAACATAAGCTAGAACATAAGCAAAATGATTTCTAAACCTCCAATTCTTTTATTGTTTGTATTTAGTACATGTCATCACCTTTGGGTCCTTCACACAGTGCATCATGACCTCCTTCCAGTGTTTGTTTACAATCTGGAAGAGACGGCCCTCCTCAGGCATCTGCTTCATTATATCCTCAGAACTGAAGATGGGCTCAAGGTATAGCCACTGATGTTGTACCTTCAGCCACTCATCTATAGTGTCTTGGATACGGATCAAACGTTCCTCCCAGGTCTGGTTTAAAACAACAAAATTTGCTCACTATTCCTTGCCAATGATTAAGAAAATTTAAAGCATATGTTTAGCTATTTTTAAAACTTATTTTGAAACCGTTTGTGATATTGGTTCACATTTGTGAATAAAGCTAAATAGACATTTTAATTCTCGAAGTAACTGGTTACTCGTTTCTTGAAATGCCCATCCCTCAACCTCAATCTCACCTTAATTTCTGTCTCGAAAGGCTTGATGAAAGGAGAGCCTCTCATAGTTTGGGTTTTCACTATCTGGTCATCCAGCATGGTTTGAATCTCATCCACTGAGGACAAGATGGACACGCCGGTGTCCCTGTATGGATGATAATGAAATGACACCGTATCCCAAACCTCCAGCATATTCTGCATGGCCCTCTCCAGAGCGAATTCCTGAAAGTGAGAAGTTTCCAAAAAGATGTGAGGTGTTTTGTCTCTTTATGGAATATAAATGCATACAGGAACTGCAATAAATCATACGGGTGTTGATTCACAGTGTTATTACTTTGCTGGCTCCTGCACTGATGTTCTCAAACAGTTCCAGGTATGGGGTGAGGTTCTGTTTAAGGATTTTGCGCAGCGTGCTTCCAGAGTCAGGGGTCAAGTCATTGCCTGCAATTTCTGACATTTGCTCCCAGTGTCGAGGTCTGATGCCGGGGTTACACAGGATGGACACCAATGGAATGTACTCCTAAGAATAGGAAATAATTTTAAAGGGACAATTCACCCAAAAATCAAAATGATGTGATAATTCCATGAACACTGTTAATTGTTCATATTTGTATGATCTAACCCTTCAATCTATAGGATGTAAACACTACCTTGAACTCTTTGACTTGCTCCACAACACCGGTGCAAATGAGAATGGTGGCACTCTCCTGTTTGTCCTCCTCCTCTTTGGGCTTCCTCTTTAGACCTGCTATTTTCTCCTTCTCTTGCTCTGCCTTCTTCTGTTTCTGCTGGAAGAACTTCTGCATCTTGTATATTTCTCTGAGGTACTCCTCAACCTCCAGCTCTATACTCTCACCGTTCAAATCCAAGAAAGACCCATCCATCCATCTACACACAGATGACATGATAAGATGTCATTCTTTATAACATAAATCAAGTTCTTGGAGAGAAAAAGAAGCTCTGTCTGAAAATAGTGAAAACTGGTGATCCATTATAATAACTGGATAAGAAGAATATGATTCCACAAACCTCTTTCTTGCGCGTTGCCATTTCAGAACCAAGTTGAAGAGCTTCTGATAGGGCTCAATAGATTCCTTGATCACCTCCACCTCTGGGTATGAGGTTTGGTCCCATTTGTAAAGGGCTTCTTCTTTGTTGATAAAGACAACTGATTCCTCAATGTCCTGAATTCTTTTCTGCACCGTTCTCACATCAGAAGCATACTGGAAAGGAGAAGAAGTATTACAATATAAATCTCTGATTTCTTTCAGAAGTCAAGTGATCATGCCAGATCAGGTCAAATAAATAGTTTAGCCCAAAAAGAAAACTTTGACATCATTTTCTCACCTTCATGTCATCCCAATGATATCCATTTGTGTTTCATAAAAGAAAGAAATAATGTGGGATTTAAATAATGTGACTGTGTATACGATTTGGCCGACAAAATTTAAGTGAACTGTTATTTTAACTGGACAAACAAACTGAAGATTTCAGTTTGTAATATACCTGTTGCATCATATCGAGTTCAGAGCATTGTGCAAATTCCTCCATCCTGCGGCCTACTTTCTCTAGCTCTAGAAGCAGCTTCTCTCTTCGACCCTGAAGTTCTTGTTGACCCTTTTGCTTGGCTTCTTCCATCACCTACAACAACAGAGTGCATAAGTCCTTCTAACAGAAACAAGTTTGTATGTTTGATTTACTGTATGTCCTTTCAAAATATCACCTTATCACTTTGATCGAAGATCGGGTAAATGTTTTGCGGCCAGAGCAGTGCTGTGGCATTCAGTTCAAGATGCTCTGCATCAAAAATATGTACATCCATCAAATAATTCATCCTGTGTTGTGCTTCCTAGAAAAAGTAATATAAAAAGTTATCATTTGATTTGTTATTCGCAGTAAGAACATTTAAAAAAAAATAGTTCTGAGGTACCCACCATTATCCTATTGTTGAGCTCCTCTATTCCCTTGGTTTTCACCTGATCAACGTAAGTAATCATTCCCATCATGTCCTCTGTTGTTTCAGGCACTTTCAAAGCCCTGTCTCGAATAGCCTCAAACTCTTTACAAATCCTGAAAAAAATTCAAATATATACATTGCAGATCTAAAGAGAAATTAGACAAAGGGATAGTTCATCTAAAAATGTCACACAAGTTTTAGAAGACATAAAAGGGTGAATAAATGATGATAGATGAAAATGATGAAAATGATGTTCATTTTGGGGTGATCTCTTCCTAATACATCAGCAAAACAACTCGAGCACTGAACTTACTGAAGACTGCATTGATGGTGTGAGCTAACAAGCTTCCCCACAATGATTTCGGAAAGGGTGTTCGCTTTCTTTGCAAGGCCTTGCTTGAGCTCCTCACAGTCCAGTCGTACCATGTCAAAATGGATCAGAGAGGGAAGACCAGATATCTCTTGCGACAATGCCCGAAACCGCTCCACTTGCTGACAGGTGATATATGAACACACAGACATGTAGTATAAAACAGATTAAACACAAAAAAAAAATAAAACAGACACCTTAGTATATAAGCAAAAATACATTTCTGTTCAAAACTTTGGGGTAAGATTTTTTCTTTTGAACGTAATTAATTAGGACTTTAAAAAGATTACATTAAAATTTAATCTTCTGAACTTTCCACCATCAATAAAATGACATAAAATAAATTAAATTAGATTAGAATTAGATTAAATTAAATTAGAATATATTAAAAAAGAAAACTGTATACTACTTTAAATTGTAATAATATTTCACAATAACACTGTTTTTACAGTATTTCTGGTTAAATAGATCCAGTCTTGGTAAGCACAAGAGACTTCTTTTAAAAACATAAAAAAGTACAATCTTACCAACCTCAAACTTTTGAACAGTAGCGTATATAATATATTGAATTAAACATAAGCTGACCTTGGTGTACTCATCAAAAGAATGCTCTTCTTCCATTAATGTTTCCACTTGAGCCTGTGCCGTCCCATTGACTAACCAGTCATAGCTGTCAACTAAACAATATTCATGTAATTGAGCAGAATAATAGAGTCACAAAACACATTACACATTGTTCTATGTGGTTTTAACCCATTAATATGTAGTTGCTAAGGTGTTGCTAGGGTGATTTGGTTTTTGCTTACCATAGCTCTGGAAGTGTCTGGCAGGTCCATCCAAGTTTATTCTTACAGCATTTCTAAGAGTGGTCTGTGCCCACATCTGAACATGATCTGGGAGCTTGGCATCCACTACAGAAATGTTGCCCTCTGCTAGCCATGCCTGGACCGTCTGCACTCTCTGTGGGACAGGCAGGACTTAATATCAAACTTGAACTCATAAACTAATCCGATCTGATTCACATAGTCAGAATAATGGTGCAACACAACTGCACATCGATATATTTCCCAACCTGCATGGTATTGCTGATCAGGTTTGCAATTTCAAGCACAGCCTCCTCTAGATCACGAAAATTAGGATAAAAATCCATCTTCTCATCATCAAAAATTAAGTCCATCTTGAATAGGGGAAGCTTGCTGATGTTGATGGGATCAAACAAACTGACGAATGCCACCACACTCCTCTCAACTAGTGCCTTTAGCTAAAAAAGGGTAAACAAAACCAATTATTCCATTATCCTTAGTCAACATCAAAACATCAATAGTTAGAAAAAAAATGCATAGACAATGATAGCAGATATAAAACTGTGTGACAAATAATACTCAGCTCACCTGATTGGATAAAAGCGTTGAGGCACAGTTGTAAAAGGAGTCAAGCTTTTTGGGTTTGACTTTCTGCACAGTCTCTTTGCTGGTGAGCAGGTGAATGACTTTGGGGAACCAGGATTTCATGAGTCTGTCCTCTACTCTCTCACACTCAACAGCCACTTTGTTCTTCAGACTTTCACAGTCTACAGGCCCTGTGGACCTTTATAGCAAGTTTCATGAGTGCATTACTCATTCAAATTTCAATTCACATGGATACTTAGTTGAATATAGTTCTAAAATAAACCAAAATTATTATTATTATTATTTAAAAAGCAGCTATGTTTGTTAACTTTAACCCACCAAATCCAATCAACATGCAAGAATTCATGTTACTGTCATGTGACATTAAATCAATAAAACAGGAAATTAGACCTTTAGATTTTTTTAGATTTTTTTTTTTTATACATTTTTCTATTTGATGGCTGAATGAAGAATCATTATTTATTTATTTATTTAAATTGGTGTAAATGTTTTCAATAATGTTTAAAACAAACATGAATACAAAGATTCCATATTTGTGCAGCCTTGCTAATTGTGGTTTGAATTTGATTGTCAAAAGATTGATCCTTTTCATCATCTTGGAAATACTTACTTGCCATTGACCCAAGCAACAATTATACAGCATGTAATCAGAAAATGAATGATTCCAGATAACAAACATAACAGCAGTACCTGTAGTCTGAGAGATCAATAAGGAGCAGGTGGGAGAATGTGCTGTAGCAAATATCAAGGACATTCTTCATGACCGGATGTAATATGTGTAGATTCTTCTGCATCTCTTTTCGACTCTGGACAAAGCTGTCATGCCAAGGACAGGAGAAATCTAGAATTCTGGTGAAGCAAAACCAAGATCATAAGAACTGCCCTTTTGCCAAGTACACTTCATAATCAGGCCCTATTAAGATTATTAAGATAATATTGCTAGAATATTTACATTTTTATGTATTATGATTTATTTAGAATCTGCACACTTACTCAGCAGATCCGTTGGTCTCTTGAGAAATTGTGTCAGTTGTCTGTGGATCTTTTAGTACAGTGCTTACTAGAAAAAAACATTAATAACAACCTAATGAAAACCCAAAAGTTTGATTAAGTTGCTTTATAAATAAAAACTCTAAAACACACACACACAAAACAGATCTAGAATTTATATTAATTTCTGTGAATATATACCAGAGCATCAGTTGGACTCACCTCTGTGCTTGGTCATGACTCTGAGGTAGGTCTCACTGACCTCTTTGCATATGTCTTCAAGCAACTCTTGCCTGCTGGGCCCCTGGCGGAGCCGATGGGGCACACGGGCCAACATAGCATCCAGCCACTGCTGCTGAAAGGGTGCAACAGGACTTTGCTCAACACACTCTTTCAGGAACAAGTAGTTCAACTAGGAGAATATGGAGAGAAAAGTATAAAACACAATGAAATGAAAAGACCCACCAGAAAAAATAATAATAATGAGGTTTATTATGAGGTAAAAATAGCATACATATTGTTTCCTCTCTTCACTGATAACCTGGAAAACAAAAATAAATGACATTATTATCAAATACAATACATCTACATAAGATTTTTTTTTTAATCGTATGGTGTATGAGATGTGTGATCAAGTGAATACTGTTCACGAGTTCATACTGTTGAGGGAAGCTCTGGTTCAGGAGATGGAGGAGATGCCGGTCCTGCTTCCTTGGCCCGTATGTAAGCTTGCATTGCCCTGTCAACTCTAACACAATTGCAGATATCACATTACAGTATTACTCTACTATAATACATAACACCCTGTGACATATGTGTGTAGTTGACATGTCACTTCAAGTATAAACAGCAACAGTATCCTGATATGTTTTATCTGAAACTAAGTGACCACTTATTTGAATGTGTACTTTAAAATTTTAGAAATTTATGTAAACTGCACACAAAAAGCTAAAAGGTGATTACAAAATAAAAACACTTAGAAAGTAATTGTACAGTAAGATTTTTAAACATTTTAGAAAGAAGTTTCTCATACTCACCAAGGCTGCATTTATTATAAAATACAGTAAAAAAAAAGTAATATTGTGAAAAAATGCAATTTAGAATGTTTTCTATTTCAATTTATTTTAAAATGTAATATATTTCTGTCATGACAAAGCTGAAATCAGCAGCCATTACGCCAGTCTTTAGAGTCAAATGACAAATCATTTACTCAGTATTAATTCTATTATACTGGCTTGCTTAAGAAACATTTCTTATTATTATCAAGATTGAAAACAGTTGTGCTGCTTAATATTTTGGTAGAAACTGTGATGCATTTAAGGATTCTTTAATGAATAGAAAGTTCAAAACAAATGACATAATTTATTTGAAATACAAATCCTTTGTAACATTTCAAATATCTTTACTGTGACTTTTGGTCACTTTATGCATCTTTGCTGAACAAAACTATTTTATTTATTATAAGTAGGCTACTATGTATTTTTATTTAGGCTACTCTTTTAATTACCGCCGGGAAACTTTTGAAACTATTCTGTATATATGTGTAGGCTATATTTCAACCAAAATCGTCATCTTGAATAAAAAAGCAAGCCTACTAACAAAGTCAATAAAAACACTAAATACAACAGCAAAGCTCTTACATTATTTTCTGGAGCTGTTGCTGCTGTTGTTGGCTCCTCCTGTGCCGCAGGAGTTTCCTCCTCACGGCTAGTCTGCTCTCTGGAAGGCCTGACGCTCCCTCCGGGACCGGTGGGCTCGGGAGAGGAGGCAGGACATTGTGCCTCCTCAAACCACCCACCTGGGACTTCAATGCATCTGCCGAGGTCGACATTTCAGCGACTAAAAGAAAAGACGACATTTGTTCCGTTTAGCATATATTACTGTGTTTAGGAATTCTGGCGCATCTTTCGCCAGAACTAAGGGCAACAAACTCCAAAACAAAGTACAGTATTGAATCTTATATGTAATATAATTACAAATAATTATGGAAACCTAAATTACAAATAATTATGTAAAGTGAGCGATTAGGCATTTTACCGTTTATAGTAGCTTTAACACGTCATTCGTACTCCTAACGGTATTTTTGCTCCGAGCTCCAAACTGATACAAGTTTGTTGCATTTGTGGAATTTCCGTCAACACATTGGTTGCCATGGCTGCACAATCGGAAGTGCTTTGCTATCAGAGAACGCAAGGAGCGCATTTTATAACTGTGATTGATGTCTCTTAAAGGGATACTTCATTACAAAATAAATAAATAAAGGAAGAAAAAGATAAGTAATGACTAACTCCAAACCTGTATGATTTTCTTTATTCTGTGTAGGCCTGTCACTGTGAGTGAGGCTGTCAGTTTCCAAAATTCTGACCAACTTCTTTTGTGTTTCACAGAAGAGAAAAAGTCAAGCGACTTTGGAACAAGTCATGAGGGTGAGTAAACAATGACATTTTTAAATATTATATTTTTTAAGAGGATGTCAACAAGGGTTTAAGATGTTTGAATAGCGATAAATCCAAGCTATTTAATCTTTAAATAACTCCAAAGCCCTTAATATTTGTCTATATATTTTATCTGATTTATTTTTAAAATATATTTATTTTTATAATCAGTGCTTCTCATTTCTTGTTAAATGTACTACAGTAGCTATAATAAACTTATATTAAAATATATTTTTATTAGGGTTTCTGTTTGCTACTTGTAATATATATATATATATATATATATATATATATATATATATATATATATATATATA
>JAFVLL020029260.1:0-27201 GCA_021397915.2 Tor tambroides | reverse complement strand
TTTTTTTTTTCATATAATTTTGAAGATGAATTACAAATATGCAAATCTTGAGTCAAAAAAATAAAATAAATAAAAATCATGATATGCAAGTATATTTTATTATTGTTCTACAAATATGTGCTGTAAAACACTCAAATTACCACAGGATTTGTCATATGCAAGTTCGTTTGCACATTAAATGATATGCCACAAATCTCTTAATCACAGCAATTCTAGGTCTACCTGTGAAAATATTGCCTGTTGTTCAGGTTCCATGATCTTTAATGTCCCTTTGTAAGAGTAACTGTACTCAAGGTCTGCCAGTCGCTGTAAGATCACACTGACAGGCATATTTAGTTTGTTGAGGTATCAGTTGCTTGGCTAATGAGACCATATATAAGCATGGATTCTCTGGCTCCTGCTGGCTGCTTTGAGATAGATGATGTGCATTAGCTTTCCTGTGGTAAGAATAGAGAAATTTTCAGGGGGCCCGATGAAAAATTGCCCATTTGAAAGTGGGGCAGACAGTCTCTGCTCGAGAGACGGCGGGTTTGTCTGAGAGAGAGATTGTATGTTTGTGTGTGTGTGTGAGAGAGAGTGAGTGGGACTTTTCTTCTTGTGCTGGTTAATAAATTCCATGGCTATAATCAACATATTTATATTTAGAATATGTGAGTAGATATGCAAGTGCGTCATTGCATGTGTGCAAGGCCTCAATTGTTTGTTTTTTTTTCTATTGGAGAAGTTGTCTGTATATATATATATATATATCATGCTCAGTTGTGTACATTTGGTTCTAATCAGGCCACCATTGGCTTGCAGAAACCCAGAGATGAGATGGTTGGAGTTTGTGTGTGATGGCAGCAGGTGCTTGTGTATATGAAGGTAATCAGGCTGGCTGACAGCTCTTACACTGGCCTGTATTAAGGCCCGCACCCTCCAGCAAGCCAATACATTTCCCAGGTGTACCAGAAGGTCAATTTCAGGATGGTTGTGGTACAGATGATAAGAACAGAGCAGAAACCTCTTTTATCTTTCATTCTAAAGTAAAAGGGAAAACAAAGTAGCACACAAACAACACACAAATAAATAAATAAATAAAATGAACTGACTCACACCTGCATATCTGAGTTATTGCTGTCTTGCCAAATGAAATGACTCATTGTTCTTGAGTCATGCATATCTGCTTTAGTTTGTGTGAAGTATTCCAAACTTTTGCATATTTCTCTGGGAAATGGGCCAAAAATTGGTTAAAGTACGTAATTCATCATATGTTGCATACACACAAACACACACAATAATTGTAATTTACAATTGCATGATAAAAAGAAAAAAATGTAGAGTCTGTAGCTCTGCTAATATTCATACATTTTTATTTTGTCTCCAAATCTTGGATTATGTCACATACTACTAACCTAAAGGCTTCAGTAATCCTCAATCTGAAAGCATATGTTACTAGTCATGCCTAACACATACTAATTCACTGAGTGTTTTCCAGTGGTTAACATGTGAAGTGCGATCTGAATCTTTACAGATCATATCATACCATGAAATACCTTGAATCGTAAAATACTGAGAAAGACAAATTCCAGACCCCCTTTTTTTATTGCTCCTGTGGTTATTTTTGCAATTTCCTGCCATGTCTTGAGAATTTCCTGCAAAGCTGCTGCTCATTTTGAAACAGCAACAAATGAGAATAAGAAAATAATCTATATTATTGATTCTTCGACGCCAAAATACTAAGCGCAGTCTGACTTCCACAGCCCTGAGGAACATAAGCCACATCTCTGTCCTCTTTTTAATTAGTTCTCTGAGTACTTCTGTGAACAGTTTCGGCTACTGAAGCAGTAATTACTGCATTCATAAGTCTGAACCTCACTCACTCTGAAGCCTGACAGAATCACAATCAGTGCTAGCCAATCTCATCCAATCTCTTGCGTTTGGAGAGCATTATAGTTTGCAGCGCCAGATTAGCATTAGCAGGCTGGTGTATATTTCCCGTCACAAAGGTCTTCAGCCACAGTCGGAGTCCAAGCCGTGTGGATTAACAAAGCTGGAAATCTGCATTCAAAGTCAAAAATCTTTCAATGGGATGATCCACAATCAGTTTTGGCATCTGGCTTTCTTACATCTGCCAGAATGCACCTCTGGAAATCTGCAATGGGATCAAAAGAGGTAGGGGGCTTTGATAGAGATTTTGTGTTGCCCTGGGCAAGAGGCTGATAATGCTACTCTCTTCTGGCTCCCTGGTGTAATTGCTGTAAAATAGGTTCTTGAGCACATTTGCGGAAATCGCTCAACTCATCAAGTGGTCCCTTGAATAATAATGGCCTCTTGTCTTATAATTCACATTATCATGCATGAAGTGTTCATTTATCTAACAGTTTTTCTCCTGATAATTGTGAAAATTAGTAAAATGAAATACCTGATCTCCTTATACAATTGACACACTTGAAGTAGTAGATCTGAGTTTATTTATATATGCTTTCCACGTGGATTGTCTCTGTGAAATAATACCTTTTCTCTGTTGCTTGCTGAGCTCTTCACTTGTGGACTAGTTTGAGAAGCTCTTTCCCTGTCATCCATATTCGCCATGCTAGGCGCCTCAGAAAGGACCCCTTTGATATACTCAGGCGCTTGTAGGGCAGCTCTCCAGCTGGCATTTGGGCCGAAAAAGATGAATGCCTCCCCACCTGGGCAGCACGCCTAATCTGTCTCTTTCATCCCGAAGAGAAGGAATAAGGATAGGAAAAAAGAGATGGTAAAGAATGTAGGATAAGGAGGATATGGAATGAGAAGAGAGAGATAATGATATTTAGTGTAGATGTTTTCAGCTGGTTTTCCTTAAGAACCCATTTACATTGGACGTCAAATGTCAACCTAAATGTATTGTACAGAAGTCAACAAAATATCCTTACAGAGTTATTATATAACTTTTCATGTTAATATCTTCAAATTACAGTCTTTGAAGTCTCTCTTGATGTCTTTTCATCCTTTTTTAAAGCTCATTTATTTTCAAACTGGTGGCCAAAAGTTTGGAGTAATTAAGATTTTGTAATGTTTTTGAAAGAAGTCTCTTATGCTCACCAAGGCTGTGTTTATTTGATCAAAAATACAGTAATATTGTAAAATATTATTACAATTTAAATCTAATTTATTCCTGTGATGGCAAAGCTGAATTTCAAATGTAATAATATTTCACAATATTGCTGTTTTTGCTGTATTTTTGATCAAATGCAGCTTTAATGGGAAAGAGACTTCTTTCAAAAACATTAAAAATCTTAATTATTCCAAACTTTTGGTCTCCAGTGTATATGACTATATGGTTAGTATATTTTATTATTTGCATTCGTCTTTGCTTTTCCCCTCCTGTCTGTGACCCTATCACATTCACTGACCCACCAGTAGAAAAGCACTCATTTAAAGGGTCTAAACAGGACATGAGGGAAGGCTCTTAGAGATAGAGGAAAGCACAGGAAAGTACAGAAGACATAAAAATAATATAAAATACCCAGGAGGTTAGAGAATAAAGTTCATCTTATGAACTCTCTCTCTCACTGGTAGTTTGAAGTGCACTCCTAAATGATTTTGGCCCCCTGCCTGGTTTTCATTTTTCTTTAAACTACACCTGATTCATCCAACACACTATACTGAACTCAACCTTGATTCACTGAATGAGTTTTCAAGGACGGAAAGTGAATACCATGTATGTAAATCAAATGTGTATTTAAACATTAATACTGTTTCAAATTAAGCAAAGTGGGTCAATTACATTAAGACTTAAATATTATATTATACACTCTAAAAAAATATGGTGCTATATAGCACTAAAAGTGGTTCTTGGCTCGTAATTATGGGGGAACCACTTTTGGTGCTATACAGCACCATATCTTTAAAGGTGCTATACAGCACCTTTGTCAAATGGTGCTATGTAGAACCATAAGAGGTGCCATATTGCATTGTATTTCTTCAACAAATATGGTGCTAAACAGCACCAACAGTGGTTCTTTGGCTCGTAAAGAATCTTTAAAGGGGCTTAACAGGTTCTTTGTACGGCAGTGGTGCTATATAGCATCTTAATCACTCCAAAGAACCACTGAAGAACCATACAGGAGCTTAACAGGTTCTGTACAGTGCCCTCCACTAATATTGGCACCCTTGGTAAATATGAGCAAAGGTGGCTGTGAAAATAAATCTGCATTGTTTATCCTTTTGATCTTTCATTAAAAAAATTCACAAAATTCTATCCTAACATTGAAGTAAAACAATTGAATGTGGGGAGGAAATCTCATGATGAAATAAATGCTTTTCTCCAATGCATGTTGGCCACAATTATTCGCACCCCTAGAAATTCTTAAAATTAGTAAAATATCTCTGAAGTATATTCCCATTCATATTTACATTTTGCAGCACACCAGGGTGACTTAGGAGAATGAAATTGCCCAGCCATATCTTCCTGTTCCACAGGATTATAAATATGAGGCGCACAAAGGCCAAATTCCGTTCATCACAAGGAGTTAAACCTAAGAATACAGTTCTGATATACAGAACAAGATTGTTGAGCTTCACAAAATAGAAAGTGGCTGTAAGACAAGAGCTAAAGCATTGAAAATCCCCATTTCCACCATCAGGGTAATAATTAAGAGGTTGCAGTCAACTAAAGATGTTACAAATCTGCCTGGAAGAGGATGTGTGTCTATATCGTCCTAATGCACGCTGAGGAGGAGAGTTTGTGTGGATAAAGACTCTCCAAGCATCACAGCTGGAGAATTGCAGAAAATTGTTGAGTCTTGGGGTCAGAAAGCCTAAAATCAAACAGCCCCTACATCACCACATTAACACACTACACCAAACTCCAGCATATTCAGTTGTCAGACACAACTGGAACTTCAAATGGCACTGGCTTCTACGGTCAGATGAAACTTGGAAAAAAAAAGAAAGCTTTTTGGCAGCAAACCCACCAGATGGATTTGGTGCAAACAGGGATGAAAAATTACCCCATGCCCACGGTTAAATATACTGCTGGATCTTTAATGTTGTGGGCCTGTTTGTCTGCAGAAGGTCCTGGACGTCTTGTTCAGATACATGGCATCATGGATTCTATCAAATACCAACAAATAAAAAATCTAAAGCTGACTGCCTCTGTTAGAAATCTTATAATGGGCTGTGGTTGGATCTTCCATCAGGACAATAATCCAAAACAGACATCAAAATCAACACAAAAATGGGTCACTGAGCACAAAATGAAGCTTTTGCCATGGCTGTCCCAGTCCTCTGACCTGAACCCTGTAGAAAATGAGTGAGGTGAACTAAAGAGGAGAAGCACCGTCATGGAGCTGGGAATCTGGAGGATCTAGAGAGATTCTGCATGAAGGAATGGTCTCTGATCTCTTATCAGGTGTTCTCCAAACTCTTCAGGCATTACAGGAGAAAACTCAGGGCTGCTATCTTGGGAAAAGGACATTGCAATAATTGGGTGCCAATATGAACTAGAGAAAGCATTTATTTCACAATGAGATTTTCTCCCCACTTTCAATTGTTTTACTTCAATGATAGGTTAGAATTTTGTGAATTTTTTGAATGAAAGATCAAAAAGATAAACAATGCAGATTTATTTTCTCAGCCACCTTTGCTCATATTTACCAAGGGTGCCAATATTAGTGGAGGGCACTGTATATGATAGCAGTGCTACATAGCCCCTCAGTCATGCCAAAGAACCGGTGAAGAACTGCTGAAGAACCACTGAAGCACCAAGATTTGGTGCTATACAGCACCAAAAGTGGTTCCCCTATGATTAAGAGACAAAGAACTACTTTTAGTGCTATATAGCACCTTTTTTTTAGAGTGAAATGTTTAAATAGAATTAATTTGTGCTAGAATATGTATTATATGAATGTTCATAGTATTGAATAGTTATAATCTTTAACACAGCAGTGAGCACTGAATTCTTGCTGCATGCTGGAAAAAAAATCAAACAAAAAAACTTTATTAAACTTTAACTTTAACTTTATTAAAACTTTTCTTTAGGCATTACTAATGAGTCTTTCCTTTGCCTTTTTTCAGATTTATCTTCTTATCCAACAACCCATCACCTTCATTTGTACGATTATAGGATTAACAGTTTAATTAAATGTTACATTACACCCATAAATAAGCTAGAAATGGACAAACTATGCTATTTTAGCAGCAATATATAGTGTCAATAGCAAAAAGAATTATGAATGACTTTAATTTACATTACATTAAAAAAAGGAAACCAAATTCACGGATTCAAACTGATATTTATACAGCTTAGTATGAAATACATTTGAAATAATAATAATAAAAAGGAACAGTAAATTTGAGCTCATAATTGTATTTTACTGGTTCCACTGTTTAACATTTGGATTGTTTGCAATCAGAGGCTCTTAAGCTTATTTAAATAACCTTAATATTGACCCAATTTGTACTATTTGAAAAACTCAAAATTGTTGTATTATAGTTTAATCCAAACATTAAACATCACGTCTTGACTAAATCTGCCATACTGCTGTTCATCACTTATTAATCTAACTATAGTTTAGCAGTGGCTCTCTCAAGCAAAAAAAATAACTTTGAGACATGTCCTCATTCTTGACTATTTATATACTTGAAATTAAAATGAACCAGAATTGGCACAGAATTACTTTAGATAAAAGTAAGACTGATAAGGCACAGAAATGACCAACACAGAGCCATTGCAATCAATCTTTTGCACTCTTTAGAAGGTTATAGAAACTACACGTGTGAACTTTAATTTTCATTTACAGGTGATGATTACATTCTTATATACTCATTTAATAAAAGGCACCTACAAGGACATCACGACTTTCAATTTTTTAAGCAGCTCAAAAATCAATTAATCTGGAATTATGAGCAATGAGGTTGAGTGATGAACACATATTCTTTCCATTATCGTCTGCAGAACAGCTTATATATGATACAGATTTCTGTCCTTTGTGGTTGTTGCTTGTCAGATCGTATGATATGAGCCAGTGAGATCTTGCCAAGAATGTACAACATCAACAGTCTTTAATGTCAGATTGTATGATCTGCATCTTAGCAAAGACATTAGTCATTATTGGCAGCATTAGCAAGACGTTTAAAGTCACTAGTTCACATCTTTTCTGACTGACATCTTCATTTACATTAAAAATGAAAACGAAATTGCACAAACCTAAGCAAAACCTTGTGCTAATGTCAGCAAAATTCAACCTGGAAAACAGAGTATTTGTGGACTGTTCATTTTTTAGAGCAAATGAAAGGTCATTTTGGTAGAATGCATTGTACATAATGAGATATTTATGTTGCATATCATATAGACAAGATGAGCAACGTCTCTCATTTTCACACACATATGCTCACACCTACATGATGACACTTTGTCAGAGTCTAGGATTTATCACAAAGGCAATTAAGTTAACGTCACACAGAAAGGAAAGACTTACGATTTCTTGACGAAAGAAACTATATGTTTCGGATGGCACAACTGTGTGCACACCGGGCTTTAGTTGGGACACTTGTCAATCTGTTTCCAAAAGAGAGTATTATCGATTTTTCTTCCTTCAAGCATGCATCACAACAGAAACAAAGAGAGAGGGAAAAATATTGAAAACATTATTCTTCAGACTGTCATAAATTTGCCATTTGTCATTGTATTTGGGAGATGGTTATTTATTGATCTCAGAGGTGAAATAAAACAACAGGAACAGATAAAGCACAACAGAGATTTGTTTTATGCTGTTCTTTGGTGATTTCATTTGGACTCAAGTCTGGTTCATGCTGCCCCTACAAACCCCAGCAGATTAAACATACTGATCCAACAATATACTCAACAACACTGGATTTTGGGGTACACTTTATTTTGAAAGTCCACTTTAGACATAGAACCTACACGTCAACTGACACTCCTTAATTTGAAACTATGTCAGCTTACTCTTATTAGAGTATTAGTAGACTGTTAGATTAGGGTTAGTAGAAAAAGCTGGCATGTGCTTGCAAAGCGTAACAGGGCGAAGGAGACGTGAGGCGAGCGGATCCAAGTGCAAGCTTTTATTATGAAACATGGTCAAAACACAGGCAGGGTTGAACAACAGCAAACAGGTATGGCACAGGCAAGACAGAAGAGCAATCCTAAACGGGTGTAAAGTGAGTGAACAGGAAGAACTCCAAGCACGGGATATCTCTGAGCGGGAACAAAAGGAATGTCTTTGTTTAATCTGTGATCGTAAACTAATAAATGGCCAGCACCTCACTCAAATCGTTGGAACAGCATCCTGTCCTGTTCTCTCTCACATCTCACGAGATCCATAAAACAAGGATAAATTTGAGGAAAAGGACATCTGGCGACCTTTGAAGGACAGAACCGTCCACGTCGTTCCTGATCCGTTGCCATAAATAAAGTCAAATAAACAGACAGTACAAAGCACGTTGGATCTGCCAATGCTCCAGCAAGGACTCTCCCTGAATCCACACTATTGCTTTTAACCATAATTCAATGATGGTATCAACGAGAAAAGACAGATATACATTGACCAGATGTTCAACAAACCTACACCACGAACCTTCCCATGACCTAAAGACCTTTCCTTTTCGTTCTCCCCCTCCAAAGGAATGCGCTCTTTCTCCCTTCTTGGGCAAAAGAACACCCAAACTTTTATTGACTTTGACAAAAGTATAACCAGTAATGACTGCTTAGATTAAAGCAATATACTCAAGAGACAATATCTATATATTCAGGGAAAGCTATTAACGTGTGTGAAATATGCTGAAGTTTGGTCTCATATTAATCGTCATGATAAATGCAACAATTTTGTGTGAATGAAAATGAAGTTTTAGCATCATAAGGAATGATTATAACACTTATAGAAATCTGCCAGGATATTGTCTTCATGAGACAAGATAACAGAGCAGATAAATTCAAGCATGGAAAACCGATCCATATGGGCGGGGCTCCGCCCACAGGAACCATTTCATTGGAGGAACGCCGAGGAACGCCCTGACGTCAGCCCATCTTAAAACGGACTCCCAGCGTTAGCTCTTCGCTCGCTTTTTTTCTTGCTGGCGCGCTTGACTGAAAACTTGCAAAGCTCTCACAGCCATTAACATCCGGCAGAACGTGAACATCGAGCCAATACTTAGTCAAATCTCGGAAGAACTTCTTCAAGCCTGAAGCTGACTAAAGAACTCTAAAGAACTTCAAAGCACGCCGTTTTCACGTCACCAGGAAAACAGCCTTTCACGAAGGGCATTCCCAGAACGACGTCACGCCACGAGCCAATCAGCCGCGGAGTTCCCCAAACCAGGAAAGAAACCAAACGAAAACCAGCGGGGATTTCCACTTTAAGCAAGTACAAACAATTTCTTCTCCAAAGTTTGCTGAACTTGGTTGCGTTAAATCTTTAAAGTAAAGATCGAAAGTTCTCTGTTTGTGTAACTCCCTAGGCGGAGTTCATGAAATAGCCACAAGGGCTAGAATCTCACTTTCTTCACAATAGCGCATTTGTGTGTACCTGTGTGTATTGTATGTTTGTGTGTTAGTATCGTATCATAGAATAGCAATAAACTCCCATTTCTTTCATCAAAAGAAATCTGTTTTCTGTTGTGTAATATTTCAGATCAAACAATGTGCTCAGATCTTGTTTACCTATGCTCATAAATTTACATAAAGTAATATTTGGTTTATTCTATTCGTTGGCCCCGAATAAGATAACAAACCATTACAGATATACTGATATAGCGAATCGCGGGACGATCGTTAATAAAGTATAAATCTGACGTTTTGATTAATATCAATTAATCATATCAAATCAACCCTAATTTTAATATTTGAATTCCCTACAGCTAAAATTCATAATAAAAGCTTGACCAGAGCTAAAATTCCTTAATATTTGTTACACGGGTTTGAGTCAGACAACAGCAAACGTAATCCAGAGGGCTAGACAAGAGGGGTATCCGTAAACGTGAGCAAAAGTCCAGGTGAGGACCAAACACAGTCCGAAACAGCAAGCAAAGGGTTAATCCAAAATACATGGGCAAGAATCAGGAACTAGAAAATCAGGAAACACAACGAGACTAAACTAAGACTAGAACTAGAAACTAGAAACTAAGACAGGCAATGGCTCCGTAAAGCAGCTATCACTAAGAGAGCGATAAACGCAGAACAATACTCGGCCCAAGAGAGAGGAAGTCCAAGGCTTATAAAGCATGTCTAATTGCAATCAGCTGTATGTGTGTAATCAGTGCATTCAGCTGTGTGTGTGTGTGTGTAATCAGCAGTGTTGGGGCTAGTTACTCAAAAAAGTAATATATTACATATTACATATTACTCTCAAAAATAGTAATGCCTTACTTTACTTTATTACTCCCTGGAGAAAGTAACTAGTTATATTACTAGTTATATTACTAGTTACATTTTTTTTCTTAATTACTCTATAATTGCCTGAGATGCATCAGATGGAGGGAGAACATACAAAGGAGGAGTGTTCTTTAGGGTCTTTATTACGCCAACAACAGACTGGCACTGTCTAGCACAAATAACTACAAACAACTGTACTTGTGCAATCAAGTACAAACAAGTATTAACTTCCTCAATGTTTAACAAAAACCATCTAGTGCAAAAAATCAATTTGATTGTCGATTAACAAGTACAAACAAAAAAAATATTAACTTCCTCAAAAAAATATATCCATAAATAAAAAAGACTGGCCTTACCAGCACTGTGTAGAGGAGAGGTAAATTGTTAAAAAGCAAAACACAGTGCAGAGGAGAGGTAGGTTGTTGAAATGAGTTAAAGCAAATACAGAAGACTCAAAGTAAATAAAAGGAAAAATACAGTTGGCATTTACTGTAATGCATTTTTCTGGTGCAAAATATGAGCTTCTGAATGTGTCAGCTTATTTGTCAAAGTAGTGGTTATACCTCAAGGTTTTCCTGTCGGAAAACGGCTGGTCTGTCCCTGCTATGGTATTTGCAGATTATCCTTTCTAAAAGACAGGGATTCGACGGTAGAAAGAGGTAACATTTCTTCTACTACGTCTGAGAGCAACAAGCTTATTTATCTCGGATTTTGATGTTGGTAATGCTTTATGTTCAAATGAAAGTTTTTGCTGCTTGTGGGGCTGCTCGTTCATGTCACTCTGTGCAGCCACTTGAGCTTGATGTGTCTGTGCTGTCGCTGCAGGTGCTTCCTCAAGTTGGAGGTAGAGTTACAAGCCGGTGGAGAGCAGCTTTCTCCCGGGCAGAATGTGCACTTCACCGTCAAGTTATTTTCCTTCCGTTGAACATATTCAAAATAATTACTGAATCTCCACCAAATTGAAACTAGCTTTCTGTTGCTGGGAACCTTCCTCTGAAAAAACGTTGTTGACGCTTCCATTTTCCCCATCTGTCTTGAGGGTGCCGCTCTGCTGCTGGCTGCCGGGTGTCGACCAATCGGTGATGGTAAATGATACCTCGTGCCAAACCCAGACCAATCACTGTTCCATTCCGCCCTCCTCCTTTGTCTGTTCTCTGTGTTGTGTGCCTTGTGTGTGATGAAGGTGCTACTGGCAAATGTAACGCAAGTAACCTTCAGGAAAACAATAATATTGCCATTTTCAGGCAATGTGCCTTGCACTACTAGTTACTGAAAAAAGTAATATTACAGTAGCTGAATACTGTCAGCGTGTTACACTAACACTATTAATCAATTGCAATGGATGATGGTAACTGTAGTCCGGGGTGAAGTGCAACAGTTAGTGTAGTGCAAGAGTCCATGTGGAGAGTGAGTGACCTCTGGTAGTGAGTGAACGGAGACCACGAACCAGATTCGTAACACAAAGTAACTTATAGTCGGCAGAATGTGTGTTGGGGGACCATCAAAATAAAGTATTGGCAGATATTAAGCAGACAGTCTACTAATACTCTAATGACTGGCAGTTGACATGTAGTTACTTACAGTTAATGGAATGTCTAAAGTAGGGATGGGTCACGATTTTCGAATATTCGATTAGTCGATTTATTCATCGAATATCGAATAGGTTGTGCGATTATATTTGTCTAAAAATTCCCCATGTTTTCGGTGCTGATGCGGTGGTGACGCATAAGCAGAGGTAAGCGTTGGCAATAATGCACCTAAAAGCTGTCAAAGACAACAGAAGAACACATTGTCTCACGTGAACATTGTAGACTTGCAACTAAGAACGATGTCAAATAAGAGTTCTGCACGGACCACAAATATCCCCGACTGGGTTAGAGGTGTGCTGAATCCGTACTGGGAAAGGCACGGAAAACAAATAACGCGTTATACGGAAGGGACATATGGTTAGCCGCATGCTAGCGATAGCCTGTTATATTACAGTACATGCAGTTTCATTTACCAGCAACAGAGTAGGACGATGGCGAATGATTTGCAGATCCTGAACACCACTGACAAACATCTAATCTTGTAAAATGTGTGGAAAGTACTGCCGCTCCATAGTATAAACATGTGATTGCGAATCTCCAAAGTGAAAGTAAAACGGTCGCACGCACGCGCATTCAAAAGCGTTTCCAATGCCCCGCAAATTAATAACGGCTCACTGATGCCCGCAGTTAATATACAGTATAATTACCCAACAATATTATTGCGAGAGAAAGTATTGGAATATGTTTTTTGAGCAGTTTAATACCTTATGAGCAGTTGATTTATGCTAATGTATGGACTGCTATGTTAAGTGCTGTCATTCTGTTACGTTTATTATATTAATATGTTTCAGCATGTTACAATCATTGTATGGCTTGAGTTAAGATAGCCTATCTTTAAATAAATTGAACAGTTTGTTATCATACAGATTAAAGATTGACTAGTCTCTCTCTCTCTCTCTGTTTATGGGTGTGTAACACTAGCCTAATAACGTGACGTGCGTGCATGCATACATACAGGGAAGGGGTGCTATTTTCGAATAAATTCCCAGCGATTTTCGAATATTACTTTTGCTTGAAATGCCCATCCCTAGTCTAAAGTGGACTATCAAAATAAAGTGTTACTGAATCTGGTATCTTTTAAGTTTATAGCATTTTTTTTTTCAATCCTGTCTCACTGAACTGCCATCAAGGAGAAACTTTTTGTTTTTACTTCTTGTGATGTAGCCAAAAAATAATGCTTCTCGTAGAATGTTATGAGGCACATGAAGTTAATAAAGGAAGCAATGTGCTGCATGAAAAAGGTCATGACATAGTCGGGCAACCACCAAGACAATAAACCCCTGCCTCTAACATCAAGGACACTGCGGCCCTTTCTGTTTTCTCTTATATCCCCTTTGATTTGTATCTGTATTTAAAATGAAAGCACTTTAAGATGCACATCATTATCTGTGTCTGTCTTCACTCTCCAGCACATAATAAAACAAGACTTTGAACATCCAATGGATGCTGCAAATCTGAGACAGAGGAGAGCTACTTCTCTAAGAGGTCTACTATAACTGGCGAAAGTTTACCATTAGCATTCCTGTTCATCTTCATGGAGGTTGTATTGTCTCATTGTTTTTTTATTTTTATTTTTTTTTTAAGATTCACTTGCACTTTTGACTTCATATGTTGGAACATCTCCTGTAAGCCGAGTGAAATTGTATATCATAACCATCCATTCTTTCTCATTCTTAGCACATACTATAGAGTCATAACTTTTTGTTTTCTCATCTCTCATCCTCCTTATATTTGGGAAACCGCCTTGTGCTCTGAGGTGTAACTGTGAGTTTCTGTGGGTTCATGCTCACACTGAGTCCCAGAGTCCCAGCCCTGTTGTTAGCCACTTAGCTTCAACGTCACACTGGAGTGCAAGAGTTCACTCTGGCGTGTCGTAAAAAAAAACATCAGCATCTTTCTCGCAGGGAGATCTCCAGCCTGATTCACACCCAGAGTCAAAAGCTCATGGAAGCATTTCTGGTCAAACAACCACGGCTGTACCACCCTCACACTTTTAGATGCAACCACACTGTAAAAAATAAAAAAGTTGAGCCAACTTAAAATTTTAAGGCAACCAGCTTTTTGCAGATTTTTGAGTTCTCTCAACTTATTTCTGTAGGAGATTCTCAACTTTTTGTTGTATAAAATTAAAACAACAAGTTGAGAAAACTCAAAAATCTGCTGAAGTTTGTTGCCTTAAAATTTTAAGTTGGCTCAACTTTTTTTTTTTTTTTTACAGTGCATGGCCATCTGTTTAGGACTATTATTATACTATTGTTTATTATATAACAGCTACTATTTGCCATAAGGTCCAATGTAGCGCTCAAACAAA
This sequence comes from Tor tambroides, assembly GCA_021397915.2. Lineage (NCBI taxonomy): Eukaryota > Metazoa > Chordata > Actinopteri > Cypriniformes > Cyprinidae > Tor > Tor tambroides. The sequence goes on along the minus strand of JAFVLL020029260.1, from coordinate 12,947 downwards.
ACTATGCCTAAAGTTGCAATGAAACAGAGGTAGCAACAGATCTTTTCTCCATTTTGTGACTAAATGACTGATGAAGTTCTGCATATGCAGAGCATGGTAGATCACTTACAAATTGTAATCCGTAGCTGATTACAAATTACATGACAAAAACTGTAGTAATGCAATTATGCATTTTAGGTAATATAATCAGACTACTTTTTGATTCATTTTAGATTACTTTTGACCTAACTCATTTATCACATTGATTTAAATAGGATAATATTGTAACATGTCAATATAAAAATGAAAAGAAAAAGAAAATATATTCCAATCATTGTTATTGACAACATGAAGTGCATTAAACATTACATTACATTATCAACATTTCCTAAACTGGGGTTCGTAAAGGAACAGCAGGGGGTTTGTGAGTTTAATAAAAATAAAATAATTAAATAATCATAAAAATGTAAATTAAAATAATTAATTTTAAAATGACATCAATCGAAATAAAACACTCACTAAAAATATTAAAAATGTTATTTGTTTACCTGTATGTCATGTGACCATTAAAGGGATACTCCACCCCAAAATGCTAATTTTGTCATTAATCACTTTACCCCCATGTCGTTCCAAACCCGTAAAAGCTTCGTTCGTCCTCGGAACACAATTTAAGATATTTTGGATGAAAACCGGGAGGCTTGTGACTGTCCCATTGACTGCCAAGTAAATTACACTGTCAAGGCACAGAAAAGTATAAAAAAACATTGTCAAAATAGTCCATCTGCCATCAGTGGTTCAATCTGAATTTTATGAAGAGACGAGAATACTTTTTGTTCGCAAAGAAAATAAAAATAACGACATTTATTCAACAATTTGTTTCCTCTCTGTGTCAGCGTACTTTACTTGGCAGTCAACAGGACAGTCACAAGCCTCCCGGTTTTCATCCAAAATATCTTCAATTGTGTTCCGAGGACGAACGAAGCTTTTATCAGTTTGGAACGACATGGGGGTAAGTGATTAATGACAAAATTTGCATGTTGGGGTGGAGTATCCCTTTAACAAACGTTAGAGAACCGTGAACATGCAAATGTGATACCTAATTATTGAATCTATTGAAATTTTAAAATCTCGGGGGTACTTCACATAAATATATTAGGTGAAAGAGGGTGGGCTGACAAAAACGTTTGGGAATCCCTGCGTACATGTAATTGAGAAATAATGTGAATTTGTTTTGGAAAAAAGTAACTGTAGTCTGATTCCAAGTATTTTCAAATGTCATTTTATCTAATTACAAGTACTTAATTTTTGGGTTACACATTATTTTAAGGTGTCTTTGATTTAAGTTATGGTATGTTGTAGCCACGGCGGGATCAGAGGCAACCCCCCACCCCCCAATTATTAAACATTTATTAAATTATAATTTAATACTATTATTATTAATATTATTATTATTACTTGTCCTCTTCATTGTCCTCCACCCTTTCCCAGTCTTAATGAAAGAATAATAATAATTATTATTATTATTATTATCATCATTATTATTATTATGTTTATTATTGTTGCTAATAATATTTGTTGTCTCCTTTTTTATTTATTTATTTGTTATAAATTATACTACTTATATCTGTTATTAATCTGTTAAGATACTATTTCAGTTGAATGCTTCCTCCCTCACCCCCAGACATAATGACCCACACACACACACACGCACACGCACACACATGCTCACAGACATATGAATGCAAATACAGGAGCTAATCAAAACGGACTTGTAACGTTGGCTATCGGTATGTTTGTTTCTCCATGGGATTCTGTATTTGGCACATGTAATCACTGTCACATTCTTTACTTGCATAATTTAAAAAGAAAGGTGTCCTTGTTACAGTGTGATTATACATTTTAAGTACTGACTAATATTAATTAACCACATGTACTTACTATATGGTTAGGGTTAGGATTAGGGTTCGTTTACGGTTACTTGTATGTAATTATGCATAATTAATTTTTATTATAATAGTGAGTATACAGTATGTAACGTGTAACAAGAACACCTTACCAATTTTTAGAATCTGATTACGTAATCCAGATTACATGTAATCAGTTACTACGTAGCACTGTACATATGTTACCAGAGAAGTGTCGTTTTCACTGGAGAGGGTAATTTCTTTGCCAGTAACAACTGAAAAAATGACTTTTGTAAAATCGCTTCTCCAAATAGTCACTGCATGCATCTGCCATTGGTCCAACAAACAAGTAGCCCCACCCCAAACCCATGCCATTGGATGAGCCACTGTTGCTGGTCAGGATCAAATGAGCACTGTTTTGATAGCACTTTTGTTTTGATGCACTTTTCAGCAGAGTTACCCTACAAATGGTTATAGTCTTCTCTGCATATTAAGCTGGGATAGAAGAAGAAGTATTTAAACACTGGAAAAAAATACACACTTCACCTTTAACGATTCACTTTAAAACTGAAATTAAACGGAAGAGCTGCAAGCGGGTCATCTTTCATAGGAAATGAGGAAAAGTAAAGTTAAATGTTAAGTAAATATCATTTATGTACTCAAGTATGCCAAGTATGTGCTCCTAGTTCTTGTTCATTGAGACTTTTCACAACTTATAAATCCTGATGTGTTCTGCTCCAATTATACACAAAGAGACTTTCTCACTGCCTATTTCCAGAAAACATCACAGAAGCATTTACACAAGAACAAAAAAGACTTCTGGTGGTCTATTACAACTTGATCTTGCTTTCTCTTTGAAACTTGCTAAAAATTCAGAATACAAATGAGTCTTGTCTTTTAACTGAAACTAATTCAGGTTTTTGGATGAGTCAGATCTCAGGCACCTTCACTGTGACCCAGAATACAGTGTGGTTATTGTGAAAATGCACCAGGATGAAATAAAGTTTGAACGAGATGCCCTCTGCCAAAAGCTGAAATTCATCAGACATTTAAAAACACGTGTCTTTGATGTTACAGTTTATAATGCAGGGAAGGTAACGGTCCATGATGTTCCTTCATCTGTCCTTTTTATTGATGCACATGTGGTTTGAATTACGTTCTGGAGACAGGGTGCTATTTGGGCTGGGAGTACATTTACCACTGTCTAAAACATTCTGTATTTCTCCCCCTTGACTGTCTTCTCTATTCTTATAAGCTATACCATACAATCCTCTTCTGTTATGCAGTTTCATCATTGTGCAAAGACATGCAAACTGTAAAGCAATGGCATTTTTTGCCTTGCTTTTGCTCTGATGCTTTTCAGCACTCAAAAGCCTCTCAATGAACACAAAGAATGAAGCTCACTGTTCAACATTCAAAAGATTTTCTTGAAGCTGAAAAGGAAACCACAGAAATGAAAAGGTGCTGTAATAATTGTTACATCACTTTAATCATGTGCTCTGAAAAAAGAGCTTGAAGACTCAAAAAACCAGGACAAGCTTTAGGCGTCAGTCTTTTTCTCAGTTCATGTTTGATCTGAAATAGAGAGTAAAATATCTGTAGACCCTGTATCTTCGAGTGCCTATTCTTCACTCAGTATTTTTCATGTACATATTAAGAATGTATCATTTCAATGTAATTCAATTAGGATAAATCAGAGGTGATTTGTTACTACATACTATACATTATATATAGTGTTAAAGTAACAGACATTTATTTATAATACAATATAATACTATTTGGTTATACTTTTTTTTCGTATAGCCTTATCTACACTGCTGCTCAAAATTTTGGGATGACATGTTCCAAAAAACAATATGAAGCAGCACAACACACTTTCAACACTCATAGTAAATCAGCATATTAGAATTATTTCTGAAGGATCATGTGACACTGAAGACTGGAGTAATGATTCTGAAAATTCAGCGCTGCATCACAGAAATAAATTCTATTTTAAAGTATATTAAAATAGGAAACTAATTTTAGAAATTGCAATAAGATTTCACAATATTACTGTTTTCTCTGTATTTTTGATCAAATAAATATAGCCTTGATGAGCAGAAGAGTCTCCCTTAAAAAACATTAAAAATCTTACTGATCCCAAACTTTTCAGTGGCAGTGTATGTCTACAGTTTCCTCCAAAGGGATTTGATTCCTATTGATTTGCTCACATGTAAGTGAAAATTTCCCCATTAAAAGCATTTCCTTGATTTCCTGCTGATTGTGAAAAATCTCTAGACATGGAAGTATCCTGATTCTAATCATGTCTCAGGAACAAAGCCATAGAGCCTTTGGAGACCAAAGCAAAGGACTGGAACTGGCACAATGGCCTAGATAACAGTCTGAGCTCAAAATCAAAGGCACATCAAAAGGAGATCCTCAGGGCCCAAGTGTTGATCCTGTGCTAATTTTGTGGCCTGAAACTAACACTGTTCTTTCTTTCTACAGATTGACACTTGTTTACCCGTGGGTTTGGCCAAATGAGCACCAAGAAACTTTAAGAAAGCTGCTGCTTGCTGAATTGTGCTTAACTGGCTGTTCCTTTAATGGACTCCTAAAGGGAGTTAAAACTGAAATTCACATCATCATTTACACACCCTAATGTCTTTCCAAAATAATATGACTTTCTTTCTTTTGCAGAACACAAAATGTGATATTCTGAAGAAACAGAGTCACCCAAATAATCAGTTTATAATCGGATTGGTGGATCAATTGGACTGAAAATCTTCCGTCTCCTCAATCGATCGGAATGAGCTGAATCTAAATGCATCTGAATCTGATTGAAAGCAATGGTAGAGACCTGAAATAATCCAATCTTGAAACAATCTCAAAAAATACCTTGGGCACATCAACATATGTTTATGCGCAATGCATATTTTTACATATGTTTTGTCTCACAGTAGCTCCGGTGACATTATATGTTTTTATGTTATGTTTTTTCTCCAGTTCTGAAAGCGACAACTGATCACTGTTTATGGGTTCTATGAACAGAACTTTCAGAATCTGAAATCGGATTGTATTTATTCCGATTGACAAAAAATTGTGCATGTAAACATACCTAAAGATTTTCGCACAAGTACAATGCAACAAGATTGTTTTAAATTGTAGCAGTTTATTTTTCAGTAATATATTTAATGCTACAATCAAATGCTTGCTGTAGTGTAAAATTACTAAAAGTCTGCTTTAAAACATGGATTGTGAAAACATCTGTTGAACTATTAATATGGCTTATATAATTGTTTAGTGATTTACAGTCTGTAGCATAATCTTAAACAGCCTGGAGTGGCTGATAGCAGACGGAAGCTCTAAGCAAATGTTCCAAAGAGTCCCTCTGAATTTGCTCCACCTCCCAATCCTTCAGCTGTTGATTCAGATGATACACACAGACAGACTGAGACTTCATCTTTAAGGCTAGCGCAGTGTCTTTGCAGTCAGTGGGTGCAATGAGAGCTCTGTTAACTCCTCTAAAGCTCCCGTTAAAAAAAGCCAAGCCTCAGGGCCAAAGACACCGCTGATCGGATGTGCAGAGACAGAGCACTAACCCGCTGAAAACCCTGTTTGTGGTCCAGCTGACTGAACACCGGGCAAGTTCAGCTATTGGTATAATGTTGTGTGTATGCCAGTGTTTGTTTATGTGTGTGCCAGTGAAATTATGTGAGTAATGTGAGACCCCCAAGGCAAGCGTAAGATGGTAATGGCTTCTCTCAGTATTTCTGAAACTGAAAGAGGCTCCCAGAGGGCCCTGGATCAAGAACAGACTATTGTCATAACAAGTGCAGACGTCAGAGCCTTGGGTATTTTGAATATCTATGTTTTTATAAAGTTTTATAACTACAATCAGAAGAGATATTTGAGCAGAAGAGCTGGGGAAATAACAATACATAAACTTTTTATTAGCATAAACAGTTTACTGGAATTTCAGCATAAATGATTTATCTGATAATATGCAACGTGCACACTCTGTTCATTAAGTTATATGCTTACCGAAACCTAAAGGAAAAATAAAACAAATATACTGTTGTCACATTTAATTTTACTTTATTTCACACAAATTTTGTGGTATACTGTAGTTTTTCATCTGTCAGGGACTGTCATGTCCCAATGCATCCTTGTCACAGTTTCATAAAATTACCTGATCCTTAATTAAGCAGTGACAAGGTGTTCTGTAAGTAAATTACAAACAACCTATGATCAGCCTATATTCAGGCTACACTTTGGGAATAAGAGTATCCTTAATGAAAAATGAGAAGAATTGGATCTTACAACAGGTAAATTAAATGAAAATAATGAATTGCTTATTTTCCATAAAATTATTCTCCATGAAATTTGCTTTGAAGAAGTGACTCTTAAAGTGTGGTCACATTTCTTCAGAATTTCTTTGGCAAAAAAGATCCACTGATTTGTCAATAGCTTAATGATATATGAAGCACAGGTCACAGAGAAGTCGTTTTCAAATCAAGCAGCTTTCTTTTATTCAATGCGGCATATTATGTGACCGACTTGAACCTGTTGCAAAATCTGCGTTAGGAAATCTTTAGCCTAGTAAAATTCCCAGTTGCATGGATTTTTTCTAAAATGACTGGATTTCGACAGTGAAAATTCAAGCAACACCAAATGTGACCGCATATTTACACAATATTCCAAATCTTCTGAAGCCTTAAATTAAATAGTGTAAGTAACAGACCTAATTTTAAGTCAACCATTCCTTTCCAATGAGCTATTAACTGCTGCAACCAGCAGCCTTTTCAATAAATCAATTTATCCAGTCCACAAAACCCACATGGTTCTCATGCAGCGTACTGCATGGAAAAGATTATAACAAGTGTAATTAAAATTTCTTCTTGTGTTCCAGGGAATAAGAAAGTCAAATGTTAATTTTTTGTTCATGTATTACTTAAACTATGTATACGAAAACAAACAAACCAAATTATTCTTAAGCTTATGAGTTTTTCAGATAATCATGGCTGATTATTGTCTTGATTACAGTCTCTTGCTTTGCTGATTAAACTCCAGCGTGTTATCTTTCTAATTTTACATGTATCACACTGTATCATTTTGTTGACGCAAACAGCAGAATTCTGGGGACTTGTCAACATCAATATCTGAGCTGATATTACTCATCCATGTTGCAGCACTAGAGCATTAATTGAAGGATGTTATGTAGGCATGCACTCCTACAAGTTTGTGTTATTCACTGATGCTAAATGCTGTTACACCATCCTCACTCACATGTGTGCCATGAGTCAACACCATCACCGCCCGAATGACTCCACTAATAACGTAAAGACATCTGTTATATTTACAACATTTCAAACTAATTTGCCAAAATATGCAAAGCTGTTGAAATAATGCTAAAATTAACCCACTTTGACAACATTTATTTCAGGAAAATGATGTGTTAGCGGCTTAGTTTATGCATTTACATTTATGTCATTTTAACATCCCACAATACTGTGCATTTTTCATAAAAGTTATAATTTTGATCAAAACAACATTTGTGTTGGATGTTACATTGACGTAAATGTAGATAGACAAACTAGGCTGCCAACACATCATTTTCATATGTGTAAATGCTCACACTTTCGATTTTTCACGCTAAAGTGCGCTTAAGTTCAAGTGACATATTTAATCTGAAAAAAAAAAAAATACAAAAATAAAAATTATGATGGAATAAAGAAATGACTCGCTGCCCGTCCTGCTCAAGTTGTTCTGTTTCACTCAACTCCCGTTCCATTCTGTGTTTTCTATTTTACACTCTTCATCATTCATTTTCAATAAAATAGTATTTTTGCTGGCTGCTTTTCCAATAAAATGTATTAAATTCCATCTTTTTTCATTTTGGCTGCTAACAGTCAATTAACAGTGTCTATTAACACTGTTTCACATGGTGGATTCTTGCTGGCATGCAGTTGCATGTGTTATGCTCATGATGGAGCGTTATCAGAGTAATCTTGGAGAGAACACTTACACTCTGACGAAAAAATAAAAAATGAACACTCCTCACTCCAGGCAAAATCACACAATTCTGCTTCCACTCCACACCATTTACATATTCTGCCTCCGCCTGTGTAGCTGAAATGTAGACAAGAAAATTTGATCATCCTAGATAATTATACCTAATTTTAAGTGTAACATGTGCTTCCTGAGCAATGTCCTGGGTCGAGGATGTGTGGGAATGTAGTGATTTTCTTCCTGCTAAATCCTCAGTTGGTGTGCCAGACTGTATGATACAACAGCAGTGGCCAAAAAAAGCACAGAACTCACAGTTCTGTTTCACTATATCTGAAATTACGTCACAGAAGGAACAGTCACTGATTGTAGAAGGTCAGAGAGTATGTGCACAATCTGCCCGTTATTCACACAGGCAAAAGGAAATGAATGGTCCTTCCTGTTTTCTAACAGAAATAACTTCATTTTTTTGCTAATGGCACAAGATGACTAGCAAGCAGAACATAATATAAACACGCTGTGTAGGGGAAATAGTCTACCCAGGGTGCCTTTCTGCTATCTAACATTTTCCCTATATGTTGCAAAATGACATGGAAGTTAGTCCTAACAAGGTATATATGCGTGTCAGCTGTGGGGATGCCTAGGAAGAGGTCACTCAGCCATTTCTGATGAATTTGTTCTATATGTCCCAGTGGTTTTATCACGGAGTTTGGTTTACAACAGAGTTGGAGTTTTTGGTGTATTTGAGTTTTAAGCTTGCTTAACCTTCATATTCTATTCAGACTGACTTGACACCCCAATGAGAAATAATAACAAAGGACAGTTAAAGCATGTCAAGCAAGTTGAAATTTTGTTTTTAAATTCATTTTTCATTAGCAAACTTCATTTACTGTCATGTTGTTCCAAACCTGTATGACTTTCTTTCTTTTTTTTTTGTCTATATAATAAAAGTCAATAGAATCTGATGTTCATTGGACCCCGACGTGCTGCAAAATATCTAAAAGAAAGTCATACATGTTAAGAATGACATGAAGGTGAGAAAATAATGACAGAATTGTAACTTTTGGGAAAACTATCCCTTTAAATATAGTTTTTGAGATATTAAAATGGCCTTACATGACAGTTAAAGGTCATGTTTTAGTATTGCTAAAAAATAATGACACAGGCAATCATATTCAGAAGAACAGTAGTAGCCTACAGATTAATTAGTATCTTAGTATTATATTTAAAAGATTTCAGCTTACAAAGACATTTTTTCAAGGGCTTACTGTGCTTAAATGAATGAAACAAAGTTCTTGAGATGAGATTTAGTTCAATGAAACTGGCCATTCGATAAATTAACCCAGGAAATAATATTTTTCTAACAAGGCCCATGCGGAATCACCCTGCTGTGCTGAGTAATGGCAGTCAAGCAGCAATGGCACAATGCTCTCCACCCCTGCAGCTCGTGCTCAGAAACGTCCCATAATCCTCATTAGAGTCTGCCTAATGACTACTTACAATTCAATGAGGATCTATTATCAGTCATTAAACACAAGGTTTTGTGCGTGACTAATTGGATTAATTCTGTGATAAATAGGAAACCAAAATTTGGTAGCAGTATTTATTGTGTATCTGTAAACAAGAGAAGAAGATACAACTGCTCATTCTACAGCTGCATCTATTCCACAATTAAGTTATTAAAATGCTTTGGATAGCAGGACTGTTTACAATTATATTATGCATTCAACAATGAATCTAAAATGGTGTCATACTTATTCTTTGTGTTTAATTGGATGTTAATATGGCACAATGGAAAACATAAAAAATAGATGAGTCGAAACCAATATTATGCTGGCCTCACAAGAACCGACCCATGTACATTGTATTACTCATAACAAATGAATTTCCACCCACTCTGTCTTGCTAATTCTCACTTTGTGCACCTCATCTTGCGTAATTTTGTTTAGGTTTCTTGCTTTTCTAGGTGCTAATTTAGCATGATAATTCAACTATTAAGCTGTAAATAGCTGTTTCATTAACACTACATCCAACACCCTTTTGACACTGATTCTTCAAAGATTATAAAGTGTAATTTCGTGCAAATTATTCTATATTCATAACACTATTACTCAGAGGCCATCAGTTACATTTTAATATGTATTATAAGCTTCAACTTTTTAAAGTCAGCATGAAATAGAAATTCACCCTGTATATTTTCTAAATGCATGACATTGATCTTCTTATGAATGATTTATCCATGCAACAACTGTTGGACTGAACCAAGTCCCTACATTTATCAAAAATTTGTTTCACTCGCATGTACGTCACAATACAGAAAAAAAGATTTGTTGCTATTTCTGTTATATCATGACTTTAAAGGCAAACACTTTGCTTCAGATTTAGAATAAATGTTACAGTGCTAAATCCCAGAAATGTTTCTGACACATTAGTGATAATTTGGCAGGTTAGGTTTAGTTAGTTTGGAAAATATAATCTAAATTCTAAGCTAAAATTTATCCAAGTCTAAACAGAGTGCATGACCCTTCCCATTATATATACAAAAGTAGCATCAATTATATTGCTTCGAAATTCACAAAGAAAACAACAATAAACAAACTTTAGGGAAGGAGACATAACAGACTAATGAAATGCTATACAAAACAGAGAATATCAGAAGATCAAAAGAACAGCAGAGCAAAATAATAAACAGCACAAGTGTTCAAAGGTTCAGGAATTTCTCCTTTTTTTAGGTCCAGGTGTTATTTTTGTCAGTAGTAGATAATGCAGAAGGGTTCTGAATGCAAGTCTTTTCCCCAACTCCTGCCAGATCGTAATTGGGGGCATAAGTAAACCCCATCTGAGAACAGAGTGTTAATCTCCCTCTGCCAGTGTTAATTGCCCGTTTTATGACAAACCAGGCCAAAATGCAAGAGAACACATGCCTGGATTTACATGCTGTTTACAAACAGATGTCTGAGCGCAGACTAAATAAAAGCATATTTTGTCCTCTGGAAATGGCTTTAATCAAGAACTTCAGGCAGTTTTAATCTCAGAAACAAAGGTCTTTAAGATCATTGTTTTGAGCAGTGTTTTGTAGAGGACATGGATTAATTTTCCAGACCACTGAAACCTTGTTAATTATTTTATCTGTATAGAACTTTAGATTTCTACTTTTTTTTTTTTTTTTAGATTTTAATCGTGGGTTTTATATACCACCAGATCTTGCAGATGGACTTTGCATCCACATCTGAGTGTATGATTAGATTTCCATATAAGCTTATCCAAGACGAATGGTTAAAATGTCTCAAATCTATGAGGCCAATTTAGATTTACCGTGAAGGTCTTTGATTGTCTGATTAAGCTAAACTAAATTACAAGGCAAGCTTTCACGTTGTACCTGTCATACATTTGTCGGCTGATTAAAAATCTACATTGATTACAAATGTGCAAAACAAAATCAAATGAAATGTTAGAGATAAAAATCAAAATCATCCAAAGAATGTTTCTTGTGTGCAATCTATCTTTACCTGCCTCCACATCCACGATCATGGTATTAATGTAGATTTACAAGCTGCAAAAACAGATGCGTGATAGTCTGACTCTGACCACACAAAATACGCAGAGCACCGAATGTTAAATGCTCCCTGTGTACAGCTCTTGACACAACTGTGTATGTACTTATTTAGCTAATGCTTAAAGAAACAGTTCACCCAAAAGTGAAAACTTATTTAAAAATCAAAATTATTTACTTAGCATAATGTCATAATGTCACTCCAAACTTGTATGCTGTTATTTTGTTCTGAGGGACAAAGAGGTAGAAACTAAGGAACTGAATCATTCTTCAATCAATTGCAATTCAAAGAAACTGTCTGGTACATTAATTGACAGAACAACATTTTACTAACTATAAGCAGCTTTGCAACTACATGTCAATTAACTTTCATAGAGAGTATTAGGGGAATGTTAAGCCCAAAGCATCCTTCACTTTTACTCGAGGGACAGCGTACAGTGCGCGTGAAGCAAATTGCGTCATCAGAACAGTACGCATGTACTGTACGCACACCACCCGATTTTTGTACGCTCAGGTCGCACATCCGCACTGAAGTTATTTTGCAGTAATCAGTTTTCCACACAGTGGCAACCATGTCCTGGGCCGTCGTTTCACAGTAGAAAATGAAACTAAGAGACAGACAACGACAACAAAATAACGGAGACTGCAACAACAGACGCTCACATTGACAAGTGCTTGTGAGCGAGAGAGTGAGACAGCTCAGCTTTGGTTTAAAAGAGTTCAAAAATATTTATCAGTCACGACTTAATGGGGAAAAATAGAGCAGACGCTGAACATGGATGAAGCTTTCTAGTACGTATACTTAGGCCTTTAGGTTAGGGTTAGGTTTAGTACAATAAATTGGCTTGTAAATGTTCAAAGTTGCAAATTTACATAAAGTCAGTAGAATGTGTGTTGGGGGACCATCAAAATAAAGTGTATCCAGATACTAAGCGGACAGTGCTCTAATACTCTAGTGAATGGTAGTTGACGTAGTTGCAAAGTTACTTATATGTAGCCCCACCCCTTTTCAGCGCTGCGCTAGTTGTCTTCTGTTCACTTTTAAAATAAAGCTTTCGTTTGAAAAGAACATTTTTAATTTTCATTCATACTTATATAATTATATACAATATACTTCTTACCAAATTAACTAATACAGGATACCACCATACTGTACCACTAAACTGTTGCCACAGGTGAGTCCCTACAGTTGTCAGGACATCAAGCTCTTGTATTGAATTTTTAATGCAGGACTGAGGGGTCAGGGCATCAGCAGCAGGATAAGCCGTGTCTCGCTGTTGCTGGCAGCCACAGTGTAGAGACCTGAGCAGAGGTGCAACGGGAGAGAATTTCCTGAGGTTAAAAACAAGTCAAGCAGCAGCATTTTTGGATGCGCTCTGGGGGACGTTTTGCCAGATGCTGGTAAGCCGGAAAGAAGGAAGTTGCAATAGGCTGGCCGTGAAATGACTAGGGCCTGGATAGGACGTAGTGGTCAAGGAAGGGCTTTATTTTTTCTTTTGTACTTTTCTTTCCTGCTAACACCA